>SJYX01023740.1:210164-282993 GCA_006410675.1 Oreotragus oreotragus
TGGGAGGGATTGGGGGCAGGAGGAGAAGGGGACGACAGAGGATGAGATGGCTGGATGGCATCACCAACTCAATGGACGTGAGTCTGAGTGAACTCCGGGAGTTAGTAATGGACAGGGAGGCCTGGCGTGCTGCAATTCATGGGGTCGCAAAGAGTAAGACATGACTGAGTGACTGAACTGAACTGAATCTTATTTTATATACAATATACAAGCATTGCATTGAATTCCTTCCAACTATTAAACAAAATCTATGAGAGAGAAAAGAAAAGTTGAAATGAATTTTATATATACATATATATATATATATATATTTGGTCAGCATTCAGTAAATTATTACTAGCATTTAAGCAAGTTATCACTGACAGGACTGTGTGGAGCAAATGCTATCATGCTCTTTCAATAAAAAGTGCAAAGTGATCACAGCAAAGGTATGTTTAAACAAATTTGAACCACCGTTTTCCTACCAGAATTGTTTCAAATTCCCTTACAAACCATTTAGGCTTTGTCAACATAGAAGTTCTTTATTCTTTACTTTTAACAAAATGAAATTCTGTAGGAGATAGCTCCTATATTTTCTTTTTAAATTCAGAAACACAACACATGCATCAAGTAGGAATTAGAAAGGTTTTCAACTGAGATTAAAGCAAGTTACTTTGGCAGTTCATCTACTGTTCAGGAGGATCTGCCCACGGATCTGACAGGATTGTGTACCAGAACAAATTTCTTATACAAGCTCCAGGCAATGACCTTGTAAATTTTCCTCTGGTACAACCTCTGTGGCTTACATTACAAATCAGTCTCTAATCATTTCTTCATTCCTTAAGAGCAAAATATTATTATTCAGCTTTCCCTTTCACGTCTGGATCAGATAAGCTTGGACAAGATCTCCTTTCAGGAATTTTTGTAATGTTCAGTTTCCGACAAAAAGTGCATTCTCAGTAGTAAAAGCTCATAGCTGCCAAATGTAGATTTAAACTGTCTAACTGGCTTTATTACTTGAAAGTGTTTCTTAAATCCTTAAGGCAGTCTAAACCAATGCTGATGAAAAGCACTTGTGTCTGAAATTTAACCCTTTTGTATCAGGATTCTGAATAATAATTCATCTATTTGGCTAAGGAGAGACTTAAAATTATCTAGTGCGAAAGTCTAGCTTTTACAAAACAGGAAAGTGAGTCTCTGAGATATAAAGGTCACAGAGGAAGACAGATTCAGAGCCCGAATCTATGTGCCTCTATAACACTGCCAATATTCAGAGACCATCAGCTGGGGTTGAAAGATGAAAATAAACAAGGTCAGGGGTCAGACTATCTTGACTTGGATCCTAGCTTTTCCATTCTCAAGCACCATGACGTGAGTCGTCTTGACTGTCTCAATCACTTTACATGTTACAGCACCAAGACACACAGATTAGAAATTTTAGATTACAGTCCTAATTTCACATGATCAAGAAGCTTCTGCAGAGCCATTGGTCCAAAAATCATAGTGCTCTCTTGGCATAAATATTTTTTGAGAGTCCATAGAAAAACTGAATTGCATTCATTTTTTTCTGCCCTATTTCTGTCCTTTTAGATATACTTGTGTGCATGCATGCTAAGTCATTTGTGTCCAACTCTTTGTGATCCCACAGACTGTAGCCCTTCAGGCTCCTCTCTTCATAGGATTCTCCAGGCAAGAATATTGGAGTTGGTTGCCATGCCCTCCTCCAAAGGATCTTCCTGACCCAGGGATGGAACCCGCATCTCTTACATCTCATGCATTGGCAGGCGGGTTCTTTACGACTGTGAGAGAGCCACATCTTTACATTTCCAAGTTGTCTGAGGGTGCCTTATTGAAACCACTTCAATAAACAAAACCAGTATCTGTTTTCTCAGGATATCAGTAAAGCCATAGATTAAACTATCGCTAGGTGGCCCCTGGGCCTATCTTAAATGGAAAGGTTTCAATTTTGATCTATGAAGATTGAATCTCACCTTTCGCCTTCACAAATTTTTTTAAATTTTTTTAAAGTTTCAATACTCGTAGTTTTAATTAATAATTTTTAGAAATTTTATTTTCTACCTTCTAATACTGTGTGATTCAATTGCTTTTAGTCAAGTCACAGATTCATACAATCTTCACTTCAATCAAATTTAGAACATTTTCATTACCCCAAAAAGAAACCTCACAATCTATCTATCCCCTAGCTCTGGGCTACAGCTAATACAGCTTCTGTTTCTATCAATTTGCTATTCTGGATATTTCATATGAATGGCATCATACAATATGTGGTCCTCTGTGACTGATTTCTTTCATTAGCATAATGTTTTAAAGCGTCACCTATGCTTAGCATGTATCAATAGGTATTCTTTTTTATTTAAGTTTACAGTTTTCTTTTGTATAGTTCACTTCCCTTCAACACAATTATATGGACATATACACATATATGTACATATACAACTTCCAGGATAGCAGGAAGGCAATCGAGGCTTCAGGGGACAGTGTGAAGGCAAACAAGGTGTCAGGGACAATGGGAAAGAAGTAGAAGCTTCAGAGGACAGCGATCAGGAGGTGGCAACAAAAGTAACAGATTCTAAAACAAAAGCCAGAAGCGGAGTTTTAATAAAGCATTTGGACAGTAATTTAAAGTAGAGGATTTATTTGGCAAAAACAGAACTATGCTCAGCAACGTGGAACTGAACATTATTTTTCATACAAAGTTAAAACCACATTGTATTTCCTTCCTGACCACTTGCCCAGTCCCCATCTCTTCGAGAGAGAGAAGCTTCATCTAAATTATTTCCTCTGATTGACGACTGTCATTTATAACTTTATTGCTACTTCTGTCTTGGGTATTCCTTTGGAAAATGTGTATGGATTCATTATATATTCTAATGTATTGTCTATAGATTATAAGATAAAATCAAGCTTGTATCTGCTGATACTTTTTAAGTTGACCTGTCTTTATACTTGTAATGTCTCTTAATAATAGGCTTCCGTGATGGCTCAGATGGTAAAGACTCTCCTGCAATGCAGGATCCCTAGGTCAGGAAGATCCCCTGGAGAAGGAAATGGTAACCCACTCCAGTAATCTTCCCTGGAGAATTCCATGGACAGAGGAGCCTGGCAGACTATTGTCCATGGGGTTGCAAAGAGTCAGGCATGACTGAGCAACTATCACTAACACACACATATATATACACACACACAATAAGCTTTTCAATTATAGAAGACATTTTAGCCGATTTATGCAGTTTTAAATCAATCTTTAATATTCTTATATGTGTTGTTAAGTGATAAACAGAGGGAAAGGGGATAAAAATATTTCACTACCAATGGCAGGTGGTACTGGTGACAGAATGGGGCAATTCTATGTAAAAAGAAAAATACATCTGCAGAGTGGAATGGGAAACAGCAGGTGCCAATGACTTCAGTGCCACATGTATCCTTATAATTCTAATTAGCTGTGCACAAGGTTCATTTGAGGAACAGGAGGAGATTGTGCTCTTCAACACCTGCGTGAACATCCCCTTCCATCAAATTATAGGATGCTTTCTTCCTGGAGTTTCATCTTTAACTGTATGTTTTCAATGTGCCACAGAAAAAAGCAAACCACTTACGTAAAATTGCTTTGATGTGGTGGGAGGTTAGAGAGATTTTTTAATTGCTACCAATTTAAAATTGCTGCCAATTTTTAAATTGGCTGTAGCTTAAATCAGTTTTTAGTAATTACTAATACCTAGTTTTATTTGACTTAATTCAAAAGTCTGTTTCCAAAATAAATAAAGAACTGATGAACCACTATATAAAGCTAATCTTCTCTTTTTTAATCTCCAGAGTCTGGAAACTGATTTGAAGGTATGGATTTTTAAAAAATAATAATACTTCATTAATAGTACCATGGATATTTCAAATTAAGTGATTTATTAAAGTAAATTTAAAAAGAGTAAGCAAAGCCAAAATAATTTGCAAGATATAAATATTTTATTCTATGATACCTACAACAAAGCATATTTTTCTTCATTACTATTTTAATTTGAATGAGTAAAGAAAAATTACTAGCTCATATCCCTGGATTCATGTTGCAAAGCATCTTATTTAAAGAGCATGTTCTGTAATTGAAAACCCGGCCTCTTTTCTTCTCACTGGTACCTGAGACATAAGGCTTGCAAGCATGTGACTATGATGCCCACCTCTCAAATGGACCTTGGCTTCCACTGCACTCTCCTATGACATTTTACAGCAAAGGCTAAAGAGTGTGGAAGCAGTTCATACTTTACTGTCTGTGTAATATGAAGAAAGTCCATTCTCCTAGTGAATTTTTGCTAGGGCAGAGTGGAAAGATTTCTTAACATTTCAGTGGAAAGCCTTCCTCTCTTGAGGGAACCATGTAAATTTCTTACAAAATTTTTCTACATAAAGTCCAGGGAGGGTCAGTTCAGTTCAGTCACTTAGTCGTATCTGACTCTTTGCGACCCCATGAATCGCAGCACACCAGGCCTCCCTGTCCATCACCAACTCCTGGAGTTCACTCAAACTCATGTCCATCGAGTTGATGATGCCATCCAGCCATCTCATCCTCTGTCGTCCCCTTCTCCTCCTGCCCCCAATCCCTCCCAGCATCAGAGTCTTTTCCAAGGAGTCAACTCTTCACATGAAGTGGCCAAAGTACTGGAGTTTCAGCTTTAGCATCAGTCCTTCCAATCAGCTACCATCAACTACACTTACCAGAGGATTCATAGACTAAGAACTGATGTTTTGTTCAGTTTTCCATTGTGGAAACTGGGAAAACTTTTTATGTGCCAGAAACTTGACACTTATCAAATATCAGCTTAATGAGTGAGGCATAATTCCCCCCTTTTTACATATATGAAAACTGAGTCCCATAGTTATGCAGATGGTAAGGGATATAAGCATACCTGAACTCCTTGATTTCAAAGCACACCAAATTATCATGCTATCATGCCTCTCAAGCAAGCTATAAAAGGAAATGTCCTTGTGGGTTCAGTCAGATCTTTCCTGGACTCCAAATTTAGTATTAAGTTTAAATTTAGCTAGGCTTAAGCTGAACTGTTTCTTTTTTTACATATCTATATGGAGACCTTATAATCCAACTAGTTGAAATTTTAAATCCTTTGCTGTTTTCAGATGAGGGATCAAAACATATGTGACAATGATTTTTGATCACCTATTCAGATTTCTTCTCCTTTAGGTGTAAATTCTGTAATTCAGGGTAAGATTCCCTCAGGTTCAAGGATAAAACCAGAGTAGTCTAAATTATTAGTATGTGAATTTCCCTGGCAATTGGCAGGGATGCAGGCTGGAAAGTTTAATATGTGTCCTAAATTGGCTCAGACCACAGATAATGAAATGCTGCTGGCAGCCTTCTTACTATCATTGGAGAAACCAGTCTTAGGATGAGGACACAGCCTAGGGCAGCAGAACAACCTAGAGCCTCGATGACATCATTAAACCATCATTGGTGACTTGCCTAGAGCCTGCCTTACCTTCAAAACTCCTGTTTTCGCTTTTTTCTCTAATATAATAACTTCTCTTATTGTTCATTCAATTTGAGTCAGTGTGTTTTCTTATTTGCAGTCTAAAACATTCTGAATGATAGACTCACCGTACATCAGTTTTTCTTTTAGGAAACTTAGTTGTTGATTATATTAGCTAAATAATGCTGAATACTATAAAGGAAATTTTCCATTTTCTGACTTTTCAAAAAGTATTTGGAACACAATGCACAAAATTTAGCTGACCAAGGAAACAGCCAAATTATAACACAAGCAAATTTGAAGTTTATGATACCTAGGGAAAAAGAAAGCACTCAAAATGAAAGGGAACTGGTAATTCAGTCAGTACATAAATAATGGCTCAGAGTGGCTTTCAAGGGAATCATCCACCATATTATATCTCGAACAAAAGATAAAGTTGAAACTACTTAAGATGCCATAATATTTTTATAATTAGGTATTGGCTAAGTGTCCTTGACAAATTTTGGCTTGGATATTCACAAGATAATAAAAATTTAGCTACCAAAAACTTGATGGACGTGAGTTTGAGTGAACTTCGGGAGTTGGTGATGGACAGGGAGGCCTGGTGTGCTGCAATTCATGGGCTCGCAAAGAGTGAGACACGACTGAGGGACTGAACTGAACTGAATTGAACTGAATCCTCTTGCACATTTTCTTTTGCAAGTGCTGAAATGTTTGTTGTTCATAGAAAACTACTTTCTGTGTATGGACATTTTTTTTTCTATTTGGATAAATTTTGAATTATGCAAAACTACAAGCCAAATGTTTCTACATATGAATTACAAATCCAACAGAAATAAAGGAGACCTCTGGGAAATACACCACATCATCACCTTTGCAAGATTTTTTATCAGAAGCCACCATGGAGGAAAGGAAAGGCAAATTTCTCTATTCTTTGCTCCAGCCACCAAGCCTCTTCCCTCCTTTCTTTGAGATTCTTTAAGTGGGAAATCAGATCTCTCAGAATTGTGAAGATGTACTCAACTTTGTAGCCTCACAGTGCAGCATATTGCCTGGCATCTAATAGAGGATGGGTGGGCTTTTCTGATGGCTCAGTACCTGCCTGCAATGCAGGAGACTTGCAGGAGACGTGCGTTCAACCCCTGAGATGGGAAGATTCTTGGACAAGGGAATGGGACCCCATGTTCAAATGAGACTGGTGGGCTACAGTCCATGGGGTTGCAAAGATTTGGACATGACTTAGCGACTAAACAACCGATAGAGGTTGGATAATATCAAACAGTAGATTGTGAAGAACAGATGTGTGTTCTCACAGATGTGTGGTCCTCCAAAGACCAAAGCATTGGACACTTGTTGATCCTAACAAATATATGTTAAATGTATAGGGGCACTTCCTGGCCGCCCCTGACCTCGGACATGGGGTAGCTCCTCCCGGCTGCCACTGACCTCGGATGAGGGGTAGCTCTTCCTGGCCGCCACTGACCTCAGACACAGGGTAGCTCCTCTCGGCCGTTCCTGCGCCGTCGCAGCCTGGCACTCTAGGTTGCTGCCCCTGACCTCGGACGTGGGGTAGCTTCTCTCGCCCGCGCTGAGTGCGCCGGCCAGGCTGTCGCAAGATGCCCACGCTGAGTGCGCAGTGCTCACTATTTGCTGCTAATTCCCTGCCCTGGGTGGGACAGGAGAGGAAAAAAAAAAATCCCATGTGAGTTTCAAATTCCTTTATTACTGCTCATGGCTTGCTCTGGGTTTTATTCAGTTCCGAGCTTCAAGATTCAGAGCTGTTTGAGAGAACTTTTCCTGGGTAGGGCTATTCCAGGGGTGTTCTTTTCTCCCTTTCATGAATAAATATGAACCAACCAGTTATAATTATTTGCAAAACTGTTCAACCTAAGCATCAAAATGAGAAACAAACATGATAAAATAGAAGCATGTGTTTTAGTGGCAACATTTCAGTATTTATCACATTTTAGTTGTATTTTTTTAATTGTCACATACTCTAAACTAGCAGAAGAGTCTCTAAAGAACAAAATTACTTTTCATGCTTGATCATGGCTGCTATTATAACAGCATTCACTTCACCAGTGAAACAGATGACTCAAAGAGAATCCCATGCCAACTACTAAAATGGCACCTTTTAATGAATAAATTTGATTTCTGAGTTTAGAGCCTCAGAATTTTCTATATAAACTAAAAGTATAATATCTACATACAGTCTTCTCAAAAATAGTTTGACATTCTTAAATTATACTGAATTGTCACTAATGGTTAGAAAATGGTTACAGTCAGGATTTTGATTTCAGAAATATGACTTTTTTTCTCTTGCTAGAAAAAAGCTCAGCTTGGAAAATATTACCCCATTTCTTAAAAAAAGTGCATGCTAGTTTTGAAATAGCTTGGAGATTTTATTTTATGCTTTTTTTTATGAAAATAGAATATAGTTCTATGGGTAAAGATGTGTATAAGAGACAGCCCTGTCCATCACCATCTCCCGGAGTTCACTCNAGCCTCAGAATTTTCTATATAAACTAAAAGTATAATATCTACATACAGTCTTCTCAAAAATAGTTTGACATTCTTAAATTATACTGAATTGTCACTAATGGTTAGAAAATGGTTACAGTCAGGATTTTGATTTCAGAAATATGACTTTTTTTCTCTTGCTAGAAAAAAGCTCAGCTTGGAAAATATTACCCCATTTCTTAAAAAAAGTGCATGCTAGTTTTGAAATAGCTTGGAGATTTTATTTTATGCTTTTTTTTATGAAAATAGAATATAGTTCTATGGGTAACAATGAATGATGGATATAATGATGAGATGAAGAAATATGATGTTAATAAATTTCAAGGAGTAAAACATAAGTTTAAGATGCTGAATTTGGATCATATTTTTGAGTCTTAGTAATTTAGCTCCATTGAGAGTAATTATCTTAAACTTATATGTCCCTTGATTTTATTATGCTAACATCATAATAGGTTTAGGTATATTGTTATTAGTATGGTCTCTGAGATCATCTAGTTGAGTATAAATTCCAGCTACTCACAAAAAACATGTGTTGTGACATTAAGGTGAAAAATCATTGAAATTCAGTTTTTCTCATCTGAAAAATGATGGTGAGTGGAACTAAAGTGAAGATTAAACACAGCAATCCATATAAGTGTAATACATCTTTGAAATGAATATTAATGTAGAGAAAGGTTAAATAAAATAATCTCAGGAAAATATTGAAGTGGTTTAGTGGGAAAGAATCTGCTTGCAATGCAGGAGATATGGGCAGGATATGTAGGCTCAATCCCTAGGTGGAGAAGATCCCCCAGAGGAGTAAAGGGCAACCCACACCAGTATTCTTGCCTAAAACAATCCCAATTCATTGTGTTGCAAAAGAGTCAGACATGACTGGGGACTAAATAACAATGAAATAAATTTTTATTAGTAGCTTTTACAAACTCTCAAAAATAGAATGCCAAAGTGAATGAAATATCACTCTATATTTCTTGATCTTTGAAATATTCTACTGAGTCTTACTTTTGGAAAAATTATTATGGAGCTAGATTGCAAAAGCAAATAATATAAGAAATATTCATAGATAATGCTGATATTTTAATAATTATTAAACTTAGAAACTAGAATTTAAATGATATATTGTGGCATAAAAATATAGCCTATTTGGGAGGAGAAATAGTTACGTGCTATTATAAATCATACAGGCTTCCCTTGTAGCTCACTTGGTAAACAATCTGCCTACAATGACAGAGACTGAAGTTCCAACCCTGGGTCAGGAAGATCCTCTGGAGAAGGGAAGTGCAACCCATTCCAGTATTCTTGCCTGGACAGAGGAACCTGGCAGGCTACAGTCATGGGGTCGCAAGAGTTGCACATGACTTAGCAACTAGCACCAAACCACCAGCATAAATCATATTTTTGCTCTTTGGGGGATAAAGATTTATATCTCAACTTCTCTGAAACTTTTTAAAATTGTACTTCAGAATCACAAATTTTAAGAAACTCCCAATATATATCAGAAAAAGTTTGTTCTTTATCTTCCTTTTACTTTATTATTTAGTATCTCCCCCACTTCCAAATATGTTCACCTATGATATTAATTTTCTATTTATATTCTTATAAAATTAATTTTTCTGTGATTTACCTTAGGTAGGTTTTTAAAATTAATAAATAGTGATTGCATGATTCGGTTTAGGGAAATATCAACAACTGCATGGCTTTAAGAGATCCATAAATAAAGTGGTATTTATCCCTGGTGGCTCAGAGGTTAAAGCGTCTCCCTCCAATGCGGGAGACCCGGGTTCGATCCCTGGGTCGGGAAGATCCCCTGGAGAAGGAAATGGCAATCCACTCCAGTATTCTTGCCTGGAGAATCCCGTGGACAGAGAAGCCTAGTAGGTTATAGTCCATGGGGTCACAAAGAGTCGGACATGACTGAGCGACTTCACCTTCACCTTCNGGTCTTGTTTTTGCTGCCTGTATAGAGCTTCTCCATCTTTGGCTGCATAGAATATAATCAATCTGATTTTGGTGTTGATTCTGGGTAGGTTGTAAAAACTTAAATATGTATGTTGTATCCCCTAGAATATACAAAGAGAGAAAAAATATGTAAAACAATAGATGGACTAAATGGAATACTAAAAAGCGTTCAAAGAAACCCAAAAAGAGGCAAGAAAGGGGAAACGGAGGGGGAAAAAAAAACAGAGAGAACAAAAGAAACAAATAATAAAAGGGCGGATGTAAATCCAAATATATCAATAACTACATTAAATGTAAATGGTCTAAACAAATCAATTAAGAGTGTCATAATCATTGTAACAAAATAGGTAAAAAACCAGGACCCTAAAATAAGTACCTAGAAATCACTTCAAGCACAGAAGCCAGCAAAGAGCGGCCTTGGAGCAGAACTGGGACCCAGGGAAGGGCTGTTGGTTTATCACACCCAAGAAGGCACAATTGTGCAGAAGCAAAAGCTTGAGAAAAACCTGGAGGTTGGAAGCCAAAAGAGCATCAGATATGACATGATGAAAGCCAGCACCAGGCTGCCCAAGAAGCTAGCACTGTTGAAGACCCTCACCAAGAAGGCAGCAACTTGCTCTTCCACCAAGACACTTTCCTAAGAATGCTGCCCCCAAGAAGCCATCACTGTAGCCCCTCCTCTTTGCTCAGACCTGTGCAGGTAACGCCATAGGGAGGAGGGGCCTCACTCTGGAGAGCCTTGAGTTACGTCTTGAACTTTAATGGGGGCCTGGCCCATGAGCAGGTGATCCGTAGGTCCAAAGTACACTGTTTAGCTCCCCAGGGTGCCGACAACCCCCCACACAGGCCAAGGGCAAGAGGATGCCTTCAGCCACTTTCCATGTCCACCCTCCTTCTCCCCACATCCTGTCCACTGGTTTAACCCAGGGCAATAAACCTGACTTTGTCATTCAAACAACAACAACAACAAAAAAAAAAAAAAGAACAAGGGAGAAATTCACTTCAAATACCCTGACATAGGTAGGTTTAAAGTAAAAGGATGGAAACATATATACCATGTAAACATGAATAATAGGGAGCTGGGATGGCTTTATTAGTATCAGACTTAGACTTCTCAGCAAAGAAAATTGCTAGGAATGAAAAAGAACATTCCCTGATAATAACTGATCTATCCACCAAGAAGACATTGCAATCTGTATTAGTTTTCCATTGCTGTGTAACAAATTACTGACAAACTGAGTGGCTTAAAACAACACGCATCTGTTACCTCACAGTTTCCATAGATCAGAAGTCAGAGCATAGATTAATTACGTTCTCTCTACTTCAGGTGTCTGCATCTAGGTCTCAGCTAAGGATGCAGTCTCATCAGGAGCTTAATTAGGGGAAAATCCATTTCCAAACTCACCCAGATTTGGGGAAGAATTCATTTCCTTCCAGCAGTATGACTGACTAGATTACTAGGGCCCTGGATTTTTGTTGACTGCCCATTGGAAGCCACCGTCAAACATAAGAGGCCATATGCAGTTCCTAGAGGCTAACTGAGGCTCCTGATCATGTGGGTTTCCTCAACATGCCTTCTTACTTCATCAACCCAACAAAGATAATCTCTCACTCCAGTTTGCTAGGATGGAATCTTATGGGAGTGACGTTTCATCATCATCTTTGCTATGTATCATAAAAATCAAGAGAGTGACGATCTATAACCCTCACCATATTCTACCCCTTAGAAGCAAGTCCCAGGTCCTGCCCCTCCTCAGTGGGAGGGTATTACACAAAGGCATGAACATCAAGAGGTGAGTGAGTTCATTTGAATTCACCTCCTTAGGGACTGCCTACCACACAATTTCTAGCAATGTGTGCATCAATTACCACAGCTTTTAAACACATGAGGCAAAAGATGACAGAACTGAAAGGAGAAATAAACATATCCACGATTACAGTTGGGGGTGTCAATACTCCTGTCTGTGTACAGATAGAACCAATAGACAGAAAATCAGCAAGGATATAGTATATGTGAACACTACCATCAACCAATTGGCTGTAATTGACATTTATAGAATGCTCCACCCAACAACAGTAGAATACACATTGTCTTTAAGTACACATGAAATAAATTGATGGCAAAAGGAGAAGAGGGAGGCAGAGGATAAGATGGTTAGATAGCACCACCAACTCAATGAACATGAATTTTGAGCAAACTCTGGGAAATAGGGAAGAACAGGGAAGCCTGGTGTGCTTCAGTCCATGGTGTTGCAAAGAGTCTGACGCAGTTTAGTGACTGAACACATGCACATAGAATAAAAGTCTGCAACCATTTTCACTGGGTTAAATTCAGCAAGACTGTTTCATTTTGGAGGCTCAAGAGGAGAATCAATTCCCTTGCCTTGTCCACCTAATGGAGCTGTATTACCTGCCTTTCCTCCATCTTCAAAATCAGCAGTATAGCATCTTGCTTCCATTGCCACATCTCCTACTTCCTCCTCTGACCTTCTTGCCTCCCTTTCTTAAGGACTCTTTCAAGTACTTTTTCTGAGCCCACTCAGATAATCCAAATAATCTTCCCATCTCTAGATCTTTAACTTGATCACATTTGCAAGGTTCCTTTTGCCAGTAAGGTAACATAGTTACAGGTTCTGGGAACTAGAACATAGATAGAGGAGGCCATAATTCAGCATACCACATAAACTTGTTGAAGAAATTGAACTCATAAAAAACATTCCAAAGAAGAATTTTACAGACCCAGGTGAGTTCACTGGTAAACTCCATTTTAAGAAGAAACAATACCAGTACTATACAATCCCTCATAGAGAATATGAGAGGAGTGAACAATTCTCATTTTATGAGGCTAAATTACCCTGATACCAAAATTGACAGACAATTCAAGAAAAGAAAACTACAGACCACTATCTCTCACGAACTTAGACATAAAACTTCTCAACAAAGTATTAGGGAATTGAATCTAACAATAAAAAGAATTATACATTGTAATCAAGTGGTGCTTTTCCTGGTGTTTCAAGGCTGACTTAACACAATGAAATCTACCATAATAACTAAAGAAAAACCACATGAATATATTGGTGCAGAGAAAGTATTTGACAAAATTGTTGACTTGTCCATTCATGATAGTAACTTTCAGCAAAACAGAAATAAGAGGGAACTTCCTAAACTTGATAAAGACCATATATAAAAACAAACAAAAAAACACTATAACTAAGAACATTCTTAAGGCTAAAGACTGAATTTGTTCCCCCTAAGATGAGGAAAAGACCCTGATGCTGGGAAAGATTGAAGGCAGGACTAGAAGGGGACGACAGAGGATGAGATGGTTGGCTGGCATAACTGACTCAATGGACATGAGTTTCAGCAAACTCCAGGACACAGAGAAGGACAGAAGAGCCTCACATGCTGCAGTCCATGAGGTCGCAAAGAGTCACACATGACTGAGTGACTGAACAACAAAGATAAGGAAAGATCTTCCCAGGTGGCGCTGGTGGTAAAGGACCCACCTGCCAATGCAGGAGACTAAGAGACATGGATTCAGTCCCTGGGTTGGGAAGATCCACTGGAGAAGGGAATGGCTCCAGTATTCTTGCCTGGACAATCTCATGGACAGAGGAATCTGGTGAATTACATTCCATAGGGTCGCAGAAAGTCAGACACCACTGAGGTAACTTAGCATGCATGCAGGCAGGCAAGATGAGGAAAGAGGCAGGAAGGTCCACTATAACCATACCTATTTAACAGTGGGTTGAAACTCTTAGTGAAATAAAGCAGAAAAAATCATAAAAGACATACAGATATTGCAAAAATGACAATATATAAATTTAAATAGATACTGAGGAAACAGAGGAACAAAAAAACCCAGAAAGAACAAAATGAAAAGGAAACGGATAAAAAGGAGTTCTCAAAGGTTATTAGAAAATTTCTCCAATTCACAGATGACATGATTGTCCACTTAGAAGGTCCCAAGGAATCCATAAAATCTTAGAACTATCATTACATACTAGCCATGTGCAATTTGAGATGAAAAAAATTTTAATATATCGTCCACAATAGTAGAAAATAAAAGAAAATACTTTGGTATAAATTTAACAAAACATATTCAGGATCTATATGCTAAAAACTACAAAGTGGAGTGAAGTGAAGTGAAGTCGCTCAGTCGTGTCCGACTCTTTGCGACCCCATGGACTGTAGCCTACTAGGCTCTNCAATAGTAGAAAATAAAAGAAAATACTTTGGTATAAATTTAACAAAACATATTCAGGATCTATATGCTAAAAACTACAAAGTGGAGTGAAGTGAAGTGAAGTCGCTCAGTCGTGTCCGACTCTTTGCGACCCCATGGACTGTAGCCTACTAGGCTCTTCTGTCCATGGAATTTTCCAGGCAATAGTCCTGGAGTGGATGGAGAAACATACCATGTTCGTGTATCAAAAGACTAAACTTGGCAAAGATGTTAATTCTCTCCAAATTTATATACAGATTTAGTGCAATTCAACCCAACATCTATGCAGAAATTATTGTAAATATAAACAACGGAAATCTAAAATTAATAGGACCATCAAAGTGGGACTTCCCTGGAGGTCCAATAGTTAAGACCCTGTGCTTCTACTGCAGGGGCTATGGATTCAATCCTTGGTCACAAGCCTCACAGTGCAGCCAAAAACAATGAAACAGAAGACGTGGCAGAAAGTGGGAAGGAGCTAAAAGCCTCTTGATGAAAGTGAAGGAGGAGAGCGAAAAAGTTGGCTTAAAGCTCAACATTCAGAAAACGAAGATCATGGCATCCGGTCCAATCACTTCCTGGGAAATAGATGGGGAAACAGTGGAAACAGTGTCAGACTTTATTTTTTGGGCTCCAAAATCACTGCAGATGGTGACTGCAGCCATGAAATTAAAAGACGCTTACTCCTTGGAAGAAAAGTTATGACCAACCTGGATAGTATATTCAAAAGCAGAGACATTACTTTGCCGACTAAGGTCCGCCTAGTCAAGGCTATGGTTTTTCCTGTGGTCATGTATGGATGTGAGAGTTGGACTGTGAAGAAAGCTGAGTGCCGAAGAATCGATGCTTTTGAACTGTGGTGTTGGAGAAGACTCTTGAGAGTCCCTTGGACTGCAAGGAGATCCAACCAGTCCATTCTGAAGGAGATCGACCCTGGGATTTCTTTGGAAGGAATGATGCTAAAGCTGAAACTCCAGTACTTTGGCCACCTCATGCGAAGAGTTGACTCATTGGAAAAGACTCTGATGCTGGGAGGGATTGGGGGCAGGAGGAGAAGGGGACGACCGAGGATGAGATGGCTGGATGGCATCACGGACTCGATGGACGTGAGTCTGCGTGAACTCCGGGAGATGGTGATGGATAGGGAGGCCTGGCGTGCTGCGATTCATGGGGTCGCAAAGAGTCGGACACGACTGAGCGACTGAACTGAACTGATAGGGGCACTTGTACTTGAGATGATTCTCAATGCATGTTTATTAAATATATATACAATTCATGGCCAAGTTTCAACGTTTTCTAATTTCCTTTATTCCTTTCACTGAATTTATCAAGTATTAGCTAAATACTTATCAACTTTAAGGATACCTCATTTTATTAAACATGCTAAAAGAATTGACTGGAGCAGAATTCTGGAAATGTTTCTGTGGTTTCCTACAATGATTAATGTGACTTTAACCATGACACTTCACCTTCCTGAGACTCACACTCAGCATACATTACATAATGTGTGCAGGGGGAAGCAAAGAGATAAAGCTGTACTGGTATCTGGAACAGGAAAGAGAATAAATACATATTAGCATCTTGTTTGCTCATTAATTCTTTTTTAAAAATACTGAGACAAGATTCCTATTCTATAAAACCTACCTTTTTAAGGAGTATAATTCAGTAAGTTTTAGTATATTCACAAGATTATGCTCCCCAAACTCCATTTGGTACCTCCTACATCCCATATGGACTCCTAGTCTCTGGCAAACACTGGTCTACTCACTTTCTCTATGGACTTGCATATTCTGAACATTTTACTTATCACAACATTTCCAAGGTTCATCCAGGTGTAGCATGAATAGCTAGCTACTTTATTGACTTTTAGGACTGAATAATACTCCACTGTTTGCATATACCACATTTCTTTCTTCATTCATTAACTGATGAACATTTGAGTTGTTTCTGCTTTTGGCTACTGTAAATAAATATTTGTGTACAATTATTTTTGAAGATACACTTTAATTTCTCTCATGTATATAAACAGGGTCATAAAGAAACTTTAACTTTATTGAGGAACTGTCAAACTCTTGTAAATCAGGTGCTTCATTTTACATTCCCATTAGTAATGTATGAGGGTCTGACTTCCCCACCACTTCATCAATAGTTATTCCTCTCTTTTTTATTATAGCCAACCTAATGGGTTAAAAATGGTATTTCAGTGTAGTGGTTTTGATTTGCATTATTTATGTTTTCCTGATTTTGAAAATGCCTTCCTATGATTACTGGCCACTTCTACATCTTTGAAGAAATGTCTATTCAAATGCTTCATCCATTTTTGACTGGGTCATTTGACTTTTAGTTGTAAAATTTCTTTATATGTTCTGAATATTAGATCCTTATCAGATAATTGAACAGTACAATAAATATTATTACATTGTACTTTTAAGTGATTTAATATCTTTAATATTTATTACAGAATTACTATTTACCATAACAATTAATTGGGATTCTCTGGTAGCTCGGATGATAAAGAATCTGTCTGCAATGCAGGAGACCCAGGCTTGATCCCTGGGTCAGGAATTAGTAATCATTGCTTAATAATATATTAATATAGATTAATAACAGAAAAAATAAACTAAAAGGCAAAAAACTTGTTAGAGTTAAAGAAGGGCATTTTAATGAAAAAACAGTTGTTGCTAAACCTTCAGTTATCCTTTGGTTACTATTTGCTTGTTATATATTTTTCCAATCTCTTCAGTTCAGTTCAGTCGCTCAGTCGTTAGTCGCTCAGTCATGTCTGACTCTTTGCAACCCCATGAATCGCAGCATGCCAGGCCTCCCTGTCCATCACCATCTCCCAGAGTTCACTCAGACTCACGTCCATCGAGTCCGTGATGCCATCCAGCCATCTCATCCTCGGTTGTCCCCTTCTCCTCCTGCCCCCAATCCCTCCCAGCATCAGAGTCTTTTCCAATGAGTCAACTCTTCACATGAGGTGGCCAAAGTACTGGAATTTCAGCTTCAGCATCATTCCCTCCAATGAACACCCAGGGCTGATCTCCTTCAGAATGGACTGGTTGGATCTCCTTGGGTCCAAGAGACTTTCAAGAGTCTTCTCCAACACCACAGTTCAAAAGCATCAATTCTTCGGTGCTCAGCTTTCTTCACAGTCCAACTCTCACATCCATACATGACCACTGGAAAAACCATAGCCTTGACTAGATGGAACTTTGTTGGCAGAGTAATGTCTCTGCTTTTCAATATGCTGTCTAGGTTGGTCATAACTTTTCTTCCAAGGAGTAAGCGTCTTTTAATTTCATGGCTGCAATCACCACCTGCAGTGATCTCTTACTTTAGACCCAGTTTTATCTTTGAATCTAAAGTATGGCTCTTGCAAATACTGTGCATTTGGATAACATAAAAATATTCTGGCAAATTAGACTTTTTATTAGAGTGTCTAACCTACTTCGATTTAACATAATTAATGGTAAGTAAAATTTTTACCTGCTATTTTGCTATTTATTTTATATATGTCTTGAGTCTTTTTTGTTCTTCTCTTTCTCCATTACTGCCTTATTTTTTGTTAAAAACCTATTTCCCTATGTATCTTTTTTCATTTCCATATAATTCTTTTACTATTTTTTGTGTTATTTTCTTAGCAGTTGCCCTGGGGATTATAATTAAAGCTTATAATGATCTAGTCTGGATTAATTTCAACTTAATTTCAGTAGCAAAAAAAAACTTTACTCATATATTTCTATTACCTCCTCCTCATTTACTGTCATGCAAGCTACATTTCTACACACTGATGCTCATAAACACAACTTTATAACTATCATTGCTTTATGCAATTATCTTAAAAATCAGATATGATTTTTAGAAAGAAGCTAAAAAGAAAAATACATTTACACTGTATGTTTACATTTAAATTCATTATTACCTTCATCGGTTTTCTTCCTTTCTTCTTGTGGATTCAAGTTATTGCTAGTGTGCTTCCATGTCAGCATTAGGGTCTTCCTATAATTCTTTCAGGACTGGTTTGCTAGTGGCAAATCCTGTCAGTTTTTGTTTACCTGGAAATGTTTTTCGCTTACATTTATGATGGGTATAGAATTTTGGGTTCAGTATTTTTCTTTTGGCACAGTGAATATTCATTCTGTTGTATTCTTATCTCAATGACTTCTAATGAGAATATGAGTGCCCCCCCCCCATATTGAGGTATTTTGTCCAAAATGAATAACTTCTCTCTTACTGCTTTCAAGTTTTTCTTTGGCTTTCAAAAGTGCAATTGTGATATATTCTGCTGTGGATCTATTTGATTTTATCCTATTAAGGTTCATTTGGCTTCTTAGATGANCTAATGAGAATATGAGTGCCCCCCCCCCATATTGAGGTATTTTGTCCAAAATGAATAACTTCTCTCTTACTGCTTTCAAGTTTTTCTTTGGCTTTCAAAAGTGCAATTGTGATATATTCTGCTGTGGATCTATTTGATTTTATCCTATTAAGGTTCATTTGGCTTCTTAGATGATACATTAACATTATTCATCATATTTGGGGAGTTTTCAGTCATTATTTTTTCAAATGTTACTTCTATTCCCATCTCTTTTTTTCCTCTGAGCCTCATATAATGCATATATTATACACCTAGTGGTAAACACCTAGTGGTAAACCACAAGTGTCTCAGACTCTTAGCCTTCTTTTATTCTTATTTCCTTTTGTTTCTCAAACTGGATAATCTCATCTGATCTACATTCAAATTCACTGCTTTGTCTGCAAATTGAAGATTAAGACTGTATAGTGAATTTTTCACTTCACTTATTCTACTTTCTTATTCTAGAATTTCTATTTTTTAATAATTTGTTTCTCTTTATATGCTTTAGTGAAACATCCTTCTCATACTTTCATTTAGTACAAATGATTTCTTATAGTTCTCTGAATATCTTGAAATTTGATTTAAAATTTTTCTACTATAAGCAAAATATCTAGACTTCTTCTGGGACAGTTTCTGTATGCTTCCTTTTTCCTGTGTGTGAATCATACTTTCTCACATGTTTACATGTCTTATAATTTTTTTAACTGTTCATTTTAAATAAGGTAACATTGCAGCTCTGTACATCAGATTTTTCTCCTTCCTCAATGTATACTGTTGCTGCAGTTTATTATTGGCATGGTTGTTTGTGAATTCTTTCAAGTCTGTATTCTTTGTTGCATATAGCCACTGAAATGTGTGTGTGTGTGTGTGTGTGTGTGTGTGTGTGTTGCTTAGTGGTCAGATAATGATTTTGCACATATTTTCTCAAATGCCTACAAGCAATAATAAGTCTCCTCATCTTTTCCAAGGACTCTGTGCATTTGGGGTATGCTCTCAATTCTCAGTCAAAATTTTTACTCTGTCTTAGCCTTTATTTCCTGTATACATAGAGCCTTAACACTGGCCAGAGGTGAGACTTTAGGACTATATCAGGTCTTCAGGATCCACACAGCCACAGCAATGTGCATAGATCTATATACGCACATAGCCTTCTATATTCACAGAAATACAGAATTTTTTAGTTTCTTGTGGACATCTCATTTCTTAACTTATCATTTTATGCTTTTTATTAACCTATTGTTTGATTCAACTATGTTCAACCATCTCAGGTATCCTGAGATCTGATTTTTATCTATTTACTTATATTTTAGATAAATGCTTCTGAAGAAAGGGATGGTCACACCATCAAACTCTGAGTCAGGTCAAAGATGGCTTTATGAATAGAGTCTTCTGGAGAATCACTGCAGGTCACATAAGGGCAACTTCCTGATAATGAGATTTTGAAGTAGCTCCAATCAAGTTCTGCTACCTCCAGTGACAACCAGGGTGCTATTTTTCACCATGATTGTGGATTATTGAAGGCTGTTTCAGAGCTGACGAAGGGAATGAGGACAGGAAAAATTAAAATCCCACAGAGTCTAATATCTTCTTACTGAGATTATTCAAGGAAGCTGTTTCTCTTGGATTAACACTCTTCAGATTGTTGAAAGCCTTTGGTTAATATCCAGAGCCTAAAAACAGGTGATTCTGATGATTTTCCCCATGTTTTCATTACTTTCATGGAGGAAAGAATTTTTAGAAGTCACTTCTCTGTCATTTTTGTTGTCATCACCACAACCATTTTTAAAAAAATATCCCTGATTCATTAATTCAGTGACAATTATAAAAATCAACCTCCCATTTGCCAGCTCTTAGAATGTCTCATTGCCTTATCTGTACTCTGTGAGTTAACATAGGGTCTACATAAGTCCTGATGTCCAAGGTTTTCTTCAAAGGAAACAGAACTGCTTAAGTTGGAAATACAGAAAAGAATCATAGCCCAGGAGAATTTATGTTTATTTATCATATATTTCATGGTAAGATGAAGGCAAAAGGAACATAAGCCCAAAGGTGTAATTTATATCTTAAAACAAATTTTAGGAAAGTATAAGTACAATATAAAAAATCTGACAAACAATCTAGGATCATAATCTGGATGATGTCATTTGGAAAGTAAAGAAAAGTATATACAATATCCTGGGGAATATTTAGACACTATGTTGTTGAGTTTCTGTATGTGTGTGTCCACACATGTGCCTATTTTCCTAACACACAGAGTTTAAGAACCACTGTGTCTAAAATTTGACAGTACAGTGCATGGGACCATGCTAGATACTGCACTGCCTTAATCACTTAATCTTTATAAGAATCAATAAAAGGTAATATTCTGAATGAGTAAAATGAGGCTTCAGGTATTTAAATATTGATCAAAGATATACATCAAGTAATCAATTAACTAACATTTGAATCCAAGTCTAACTTAGTGTTCCCCACAGAGCTCTCAGTGCTCAAGAAGAAGCACCAATAACAATTCTCCCTCTTGGATGCACTAAAGTTCAATGATTGGAAATTGTAAAAAAAAAAAAAAAAACTTACTATCTGCAAGGTGGTGATCTTAGAACAAAGACCAAGATTGCTTTAAGTGCACTGAGAGAGACAGATAAGGAACTACGTTCTCTGTTTTGAATTAAACATCTATTTCTAGCGGTCTTTGCAATCTTTGTCAAGTCACTTAATCTCTCTGTGCTTTAGTTTCCTCATTATGTTAAACAGGAATATTAGTGTCTATATCTTCATTTACCTGAGGATATAAGGAGATGTACATAATGTCCTTTGACTTTAAATTCTGGCATATGGTATTAAGTACACAATAAATGGCACGGAAACTAAAAAGAATAAAACTGAAAATTAAAAGCTTTCACCTTCTTATTGAGGGACTGATTATATATAGCAAATCAGTTTTATTGCTATAAATACATAGAAAAAGAACTTATCTTCTATTTCCTATTTTGAAACAATTATCTCATACAAAAAAAACTTTCCTGTTTCCTTCCTAATTCCAAGTCAAATGTTCTGCCTTTCATGTTTCTTATTTTAAAATATTTCTGGATCCCACTATTTTGAGAGACTTCATATAATCCCAACTGTTAAGTTTACCTCCAAACACTACATCACTCAATGAATGTAACTTTCTCTGAGACATAAAGTAGGTAACTTGTATTAAAGTTATGCTAGACTCACTCCCTAACTCTTACAACAAAATGTTGAGGTGCCCAAATGGAAAACGAAAAATGCTGTCTAGCTATATGTGTGGTATTTCAAGTTCTCGGTTTCAATTGAATCAATTGCCCAAACCTGTACCTACTTGATTACCTGATGCCCCATGCATTCATTCAAACTAAGCAATGGGGGATGGAGAGTGGGGTGGGAGGTGGGGGAGGACAATTAAGCTGAATGGTGGTGGTTTAGTTGTTCAGTCACGACTCTTGTAACCCCGTGAACTGTACACCACCAGGCTCCTCTGTCCATGGGCTGAGTACTAGCAGTCTTTTAAACAAAACAAGTCAAAATTTTCAAGTTTCAACCAATGTATTTGACATTATTTAAATACATCCTTTGTAAATCTGTTTAGTTGAGGTCCTATAAATGTTAACAGAGCATTTTTGGTAGGCACCGCTAGAGACTCCTGCAGCAAACCATCTCCATCATGTCCCTTTGTACTCCTCAGGAGATTTTAATATCTATTCATAAGCACAAGGAAGTTTTAGTCAGGCTTAGGGCAGGGAGAAGTAGAGGAGTAAGCTTGACATTCATGAGGGTAGGGTCTTTTCTGTCTGTCTCTTTCTCTTTTAATTGTAAAGATTTGAAATATTGTATTTACTTCCATCTCCAGCACCCTGGACAGTCCCTGTTTGCCACCGTAAGTGTTCAAATTATTTTTTGAGTCAAAGATCCTTGGACCATTAAGCAATACAATACAGAGGTTAGCAGAATGGACTTAAAATAACTGCTTAAAAGTAACTTTAGGTTCCACAAGCAGAGCTACTATGAAGCCCAGATAGCAAAATATGTCACATAGTTGTCAAATACGTCCATCTCTCCATCTCTAACTAGAACCCACCACTTAACTGATATCCATGAACTTGGGAATTTGGAAACAATCTGGAAAATGGTATTCTTAGTACAAATGTTGGCATTCTCATAGTGGCCAGTGCAAGTGATGATGAGGTCTCTCTAAAAGATCTGGCAACATGGAACATGGAATGGAACATGATTCAAAACACAGGGCTGACTAGTGCTTGGGAACACACATTAAGATTACTTGATCAAGTAATCAGGGGCTCATGCCATAAAAAAATGGAAAAGAAGAAGTAATGACCAAGTTTGTAATCACATCTAGTAGTTTCTGGGATTAGTTTCTAATAATTTTCCATCTTGGATTTCTAAATATCTGGGGGAAGAAACATGTGTTTATTATTTTTATTATCATTTTGAAGTTCTAGGAATTTCTCAGAATTTTCAGGAGATAATGTTCACAGAACCGTTAAACTTTCCCCTTTGAAAAATTCATGTAAATTTAGTGTAGGAACTATGCCTGAATTCTATAATTCAAAGACTGTAGCTACAGAAACAGCAACATTTCCTCAATGTCTAATGCTTGAAAACAACTTAGTTAAAATGTGAATCCATGTTTGAGGTTCAACTGTAATGTGGTTAATTCTAGAAATTTAATGTAACAAACGTCTTTCCTTTTGTACAAACCTTTTCATGGCTCTGCACAGGAAACACTGTTCTCAGAGTTTCTTCAGTGTTAAGGTTATTGGAAGTGACAACTGATACAGATTAACTAGGCATTCAAGAAGACATGTGCCATTGGCAATCACTAATAATAGACCAGGAATACTTACTTCTCCATCCAAAAGTGTTGTATATTGCCAACAGCCACAGATTCTTTGCAGTTCTTCCCATCAAGAACCAGGTGTTATTTCCCCACCACTAGCCCTGTGACTATATTTGACAAACAGAATGAAGCAGGAAGGACTTAGGGTAAGTTCTGAGCCTAAGCCTAAGGACATCTTGAAGTTTCTGCTTTTGCTCTCTTGGAAGACAGTCAACATGTGAATATGCCTGGGTCTTCATGATAAAAAACCATATAGAGTGACACAGCTTTCCCTCCTGAGGCTCCAAACCTGTAATTCTGCACATCCCAAACGTTAAGATAAAGATAAAGATGATTCAGACAAATGGAAAGATATCCCATGTTCTTGGATCAGAATACTGATAAGACGGCCGTGCTACTCAAAGCAATCTACAGATTTAATGTGATCACTATCAAGATATTCATGACTTTTTTGCAGAACTAGAACAAACAGCCCTAAATTTATATAGAACCATGATAGACACAGAACTGCCAAAACATCCTGAGGAAAAAGAGCACAACCCCGTCAGACTTCAGACAATATTACTAAGCTATAGTCATCAAAATACCTTGATATTGGCACAAAAACAGACATACATTTCAGTGGAACAGAATAGAGAGCCCAAAAATAAACCCACAAACCTATAGTCAACTAATCTACTAATATGACAAAGGAGGTAAGAATATATAATTAGGAAAAGGCAGTACTTTCAGCAAATGATATTGGGAAAGCTAGATAGCCACACAACTCAAAATGGTTTAAATATCTAAATATAAGATATGACACCATATAACTCCTAGAAGAGAACATAGAAAAAATATTCTAGGACATAAATCATAGCAATATTTCCTTAGATCAGTCTTCAAAGGCAAAAGAAAAAAAAAAGGAAAAGTAAACAAATGGGACCTAATTAAAACCTTTTGCATGCCAAATGAAACAATCAAGAACATTAAAAAACAACCTGCAGAATGGGAGAAAACATTTGCAAATGATGCAACCCACAAGAGATTAATATTCAAAATATACAAACAGCTCATACAACTCAATATAAAAAAAATTTACAATGGCAGAAGAATTAAGTAGACATTTCTCCAAAGAAAACATTCAGATGATCAACAGGCACATGAAACGATGATCAACGATGCTAATTATTAGAGAAACACAAATCAAAACCACAATGAAATATTACCTCACATCTGTCGTAATGGCAATTATCAAAAANAACTCAATATAAAAAAAATTTACAATGGCAGAAGAATTAAGTAGACATTTCTCCAAAGAAAACATTCAGATGATCAACAGGCACATGAAACGATGATCAACGATGCTAATTATTAGAGAAACACAAATCAAAACCACAATGAAATATTACCTCACATCTGTCGTAATGGCAATTATCAAAAATCCTACAAATAATGAATGGTGGAGAGCATTTGGTGAGAAAGGAACTCTCCTACATTGTTAGTAGGAATATAAATTGTTGTCTCCACTATGGAAAACACCATGGAGGTCTCTTCCAGCAATCCCACACCTGGGAATACATCTGGAAAAGATTACAATTCTAATTTGAAACCTGTATGCAGGTGAAGAAGCAACAGTAAGAATCTGACGTAGAACAACAGACTGGTTCTAGATTGGGAAAGGAGTACATAAAGGCTGTATATTGTCATCCTGCTTATTTAACTTATATGCAGATTGCATCATGGAAAATGCCAGGCTGGATAAAACACAGGCTGGAATCAAGACTGCTGGGAGAAATATCAATAACCTCAGATATGAAGATGACACCACCCTTATGTCAGAAAGTGAGGAGAAACTGAAGAGCCTCTTGATGAAAGTGAAAGAGGAGAGTGAAAAAGTTGGCTTAAAACTCAACATTCAAAAAACTAAGATCATGGCATCTGGTCCCGTCACTTCATGGCAAATAGATGGGAAACAAAGGAAACATCAACAGGCTGTATTTTCTTGGGCTCCAAAATCACTGCAGCTGGTGACTGCAGCCATGAAATTAAAAGACACTTTTCCTTGAAAGAAAAGCTATGACCAGCCTAGTTCAGTTCAGTCAGTTCAGTCACTCAGTCGTGTCTAACTCTTTGTGACCCCATGAAGTGCAGCACGCCAGGCCTCCCTGTCCATTACCAACTCCTGGAGGTCACCCAAACTCATGTGCATCGAGTCGGTGATGCCATCCAGCCATCTCATCCTCGGTCGTCCCCTTCTCTTTTTTTTTAAATATGAGGAAAACAGCCTTAGTGAAAACTGGTGTTGGAGTTGCACCTTTCTGGGTTCAAGTGCAAATTCCTATCCCCACGGACCAGCTGTGAGATGCTGGGACGGCCACGCGGACGCCCTGGGACTCACTCTCCGCGTCTGTGAAATGGGCAGACCCCCGCGCCTCCCCAACTTTGGGGAGGAGCGAATGGGGGCACACAGGGAGGCCCGATCGGCGCCCCTCCCGCCCCGGCCCGCGCGCCTGCCCGCGGCCCCGGACCTTCCGGCGAGCGAGCGGGCGGGGCGGGAGGAGGGGCCAGAGGTGGACCGCACCGCCCTGTGGACTTGCGCCCCGCCCGGGCCGGTCTGCCCCTGCCCGTCCGCCCGACCATGGCGCCGGCAGCGGGGCGCAGGGTGCGGGGCCTGTGGCGCGCCTGCAACTGGCTTATGGGCGCCTTCTTCGCGCTGGCGGCCTTTGTGCAGGTTAGCGCCCCGGGCCGGGCGGGGGCGGCGGGAGGGGAGCCCGGGCTCCGACTCCAGGCCGGTTGCGGTGTAGACAGACAGACCAGCGGGGTCGTAGAAGCCGGCCCGGTATGGGCAGGGCGGGAGTTAGGGTTGATGCTTGGGGAACCCCCACCCAGTCTGGGCTGAGACACAGATGCGATCACATGACCCCCGTTCGCTCACTGGCTGGAAGGAGCTGGTTTGGCGCGTGTCTCTTTGCGGGGGACCTTTATAAAAACGCAGCCCAGGGGCAAGGCTGTGCACAGCTCGGAGAGCAAGCAGAACAAAAACCCTCACAGCTACTTATCCTTTCAAGTAAGATCTGGGGCCCCCTCGCGATAGCTTTCCTCATTTCTTGAGACTGGAGGGCCGTTTAAATTCTGGGCTTGGCCCACACTTCGCAGAGCCTCTGTGCACTTCTTTACAAATAAATGTGGCTGTGTGTTCAAACCAGGTGCTGGGGTCAGCCAGAAACACCCCCTGCACACATACACACAGCCAGAAGCACCCCCTTACACACATACACACACAACCCCATCAACTAGACTTACTCCTACTTGTATCCTCCTGTTGGGCTTAGCAGATGTCTGACATGAGTGAAGACCAGACCAAACACTGGAATAGAACTCTGACAGCCTAGGGCTAATGCTGCTGTTCTGGCCTTCCAGGTGAATGATCCGGATGCAGAACTGTGGGTGGTGAGTATGGACTGCTCTCCCATACCTGAAGAATTAGGGCACTGCAGGAAACATGCAGTGTGGCTGTTTGCCTTCCTCCCTGCTTCGTGTACTTACGAGCTTAGAAATCAAATCCTTAGTAAGCGCCTTTTCCTAAAATATTAGGAGGAAAAGTGAAAGTGTGTATTACTCAAGCATATCTGACTCTTTGCCACCCTATAGACTGTAGGCCGCCAGTCTGGAATGGGTAGCCAGCGCCTTCTCCAGGGGATCTTCCTGACCCAGGGATTGAACCTGGGTCTCCTGCATTGTAGGCAGATTCTTTACCATCTGAGCCACCAGGGAAATGTGAAAACATTAGGAGGAGAAGGATCAAATTGAGAATTCAGGATTTTACAGAAATATAGCGGCCTTTCAGCTGTATTCCCTTTGAATAAAACAGGCCAACTGAGAACACTTTTCTGAAGGCAGAGTAGACCTCTCAAGGTCATGAGAACCAATCCTCATGAATTTCTACCCAGAAACTCCAACAAACGTTGGACCAGAAAATGGCAGGCTTAAGGTTTGTGGTTCTGCTAATTCAGTGAGTTATATTCACAAAAAGTAATTAAAGCCCATTAAAACCTACAATATATACTGAACTGATGTTCTGACTAAACCATTCAGAGGAGGGGGGATTTGTTCCACACATTTTCTGAAATATCTGGATTTTGTTTCTTTTAATAGAGGCACCTAAGACTATACAGTATCACAGATGAGATGATCTTAAGCTTTGGAATAATGTTGACTTTGTACAAGTAGCAACAAGTGAAAGCATTTGGAATGACAGTACATATAATGTCGCATATAAATATAACCACATTCTGATATTCTTATTGTCCAGATTCTCGTGCCCCTGCATCAAATCAAACTGCCTCTTCCTCAGCACTCTGGTCCACATCCTTAATTCCAAATGTTATTTCCCCTGCAGTTCCAACTATCCAGCTTAATGGTGAATTTCCAAAAGACTCCTAGATCCGTCCACCAGTACGTCACGCTGGCTCCTCTAATACGCACAAGGTCCTTTTCAGCATCTTTCCTTCCAAAACCCACTCTTCCTCCTGACTCACCATTTCTGTTATCTGCAGAGTCATTCTGAGTCATCCTTGCTCAAAACCTCAGCCATCTCTAATATCTCTGTTTTCTTACCACTGTCTTTGAGATCCCCTCAAAAAACAAAATGAAGAACAATCCACCAAAAAGCAGTGTAGGTCTAATTGCTTACCTGTACAGTATCTGTACATTTTACCCTTTACATCATGCTTGGATGATGAACTATAAGCATCAACACCAGACCCCCACAGACATCCTCACTCACCTCCAGTTTAAGCCCCCATTACCTCCCATGTGTACCCTTATGGGTCCTTTCTAATTCTTTGAGCTGCCTCTAATCTCTTACATTCCTATAATTCTTCCCACATATTGCTTCCTGATACAGAAACTTTTGTCATTCCCCAAGATGTCTCAGTTGGCCCTCCACAGTATGGCCCTAACCTACCTTCCCAACTTGGTCTTGGAAGCCTAGTCCACCTATAGTACTTCTGGGACTTGTCCTGAGAATTCCTGTGTCAGACTCTTATTCAGGTGTCCAGGTCTATCTCAAATGCCATCTCACCACAAAATCTCTCCACCTCTCTCCCATAAGTTCCAAGCACCCTTCCTTTGAACCTTCACTGTAGCACTGACTCATTCTGCTTTGCATTAAAGTTGGCTCTGTATATGCCAGCTCCCAGGGGTCAGGGGCCAGTTCCCTCTTCTTGCTTGGCAACCTAGCATAGAGCTTTCCTATGGCAGTCCTTCCCAGATTGACTCAGAGTGGAAGAATGAACACACAGATGAACTGATACTAGGTTACTGGGTCCCGGCAGCTTGTACTGTAACTGACTGATGTCCATGTTCCTTACCACAAATTGCTCATGGAGTATACTTGTATCAGGATGTATACAGGAGCAAATAACAGAATATCTGACTAGCATCAGGTTATAAACATACAGACCATCTCATGAGAAGAAGTCTTGAGGCAGCTGCTTAATGGTCAACAGCGTCATCAAGGACCTGGGCTTGCTTGTTTCTCTGCCAATCCTCAATGGGTAGGTAATATATCCTCTCATGTTTACAAAATGGCTGCTGCAGCTCCAGACATCGCATCCCTAGACGAAAGCATCACAAGTAGGAAGAAACAAGGCAGGAGGCAAAACCAGTTTTCCTCCTGTGCTTTTTCTTCCTTTCATCAAGGAGCAAATGTTTCCCAAGAAGCTCCCCAGACAGGCTGCTATCCAGTTAGTACATATTACTATTAATAAGGCTTATGGTCTAGGATCCATCCTGCTTGGTCAGTACCCATGAATACTGAGTGTTAGGGCTCTGCATATCAGCCTTGCCTCCAGAAGACTTTTCCATACATTTCATTGCTGGAACATGACGGCCCCTCACTACTAAAAAGGGTAAGAAAACAAATTGGCTTTTTTAGTTTTTATAGTGGTAGGGAGACAGGGGAGAGCATTGTTAGAAATGACTCTCATGGGTCTCAGTGGCTATATGTGCAATTAAACTAAATACAGTAAATAAATATTACAATACCCTTTAGTTTAAAAAATCCACCAACAAAAAGATAAAAGACCATTATATTTGGATTCTACTGAGTTCATTACTGAGTGTTTATACTATGCATTGTTTTTACTTGAGTACTAAAAACAATTACTTTCAGTCTCTCTGCATGTAAAAAAAAAATCCTTAATCTCATTCAAAACAGAGATAAGCATTTAAATAAGGATTAACATGGCACAGCTACCATGGGAAACTATTACTTAAAGGTTTGTCCTGTTCTATGTTTACAATACACTGAAATAAGAAGATCTTAGACCCTTTAATCATAGATATCTGTTATACTTAAATGCACATTTAAAAATCTCTGCCAAACACTTCTTATGGAGAGCACAGTTATTGAATGATGTGTATGTGTTTAATTTCTGTCTGCCTGTCTGTCTCCGTCTCTCCCTCAGTTGCTAAGTAATGTAGTTTTTTACTGGGGGAACTAACTAACCCCTTACTGCTCTAAGTGTGGTCCTTGGAACAACAGCAGCAGTGTCCCCTGGGTGCTTATTAGAAAAGCAGACTCTTGGGCCCTACCCCAGACCTCTGGAATCAGATCTGCATTTTAATCAGACCTCCAGATAATTCATATGCACACTAATGTCTGGTCTAACCCTCAGCAGCATGGCTGTCCTTGCAAATGTCGATACCGGCTGATATTCCAGTCATCACTGGGGACCCTTTGGAAGGGATGAACATGGTCAGTAATAGATACCATCTCTCCCCGGGGTCAAGACAGGTTTGTTTTCACAGTGACAGCAGATAACTTAAAATGTTGAGCCCTGACAATGTCCAGATAAACTAATGGTTTCTAACTAGGCATCACGATTGATGTGGCTCACAGCTATGTTTCTGGGGAGGCCCCCATGCTTCTTATAAACCTCCCACCTCTGCTTGTCCTCTGCCCATGACACACAAGCAATAGGTTTTTCTAGAATCTGCCTGCTTGCTGTGAATGAGGCCTCTTCAGGGCCAGTCTTCACAACTCCAAACCAAGTGATCACTTTCAGAAATGAAGAACCTGATCTTATTGGGCACATGTGATCCATACACTGTTAGTAAACTTTCTGTGGTCTTACTTGCAGAGATGGAGTATGGGGCTGGATGGCCCGTGGGTCTAGACCCAGAAGGGCCACGTAGCTAATTATGGCTGCTCAAGTCCTACTTTTCATAGAGCAATTTTTGAAAAGGTAGGGGAAGGCCATTTAGGTGTGGATGTCACTTGGGAGAGATTAGGAGGTCACTGTGTCTTGAGATCAAAGCTCTGCTCACTGCTAGAGCTTGAAAATGAATAAGTCCTTTCTGGAAGAGCCTACGGTCTAGGAAGAAGGCAGGTAAAGCGACACCCTGACACAGTAAGTGCTGTAAAAGCAGAGGTTACCACTTCCTTGGTTGTTACTAAAAGCTGGAGGTAAGTCATGGCACATGGGACCACCATTGGTGTCGTCTTTCTTTACTCCCTAAACGTCTTGGAACATCTCCTATACTGGGCATCCTTCTTACCCCTGTAATTTCCTTTCTGCTCACAGGTTGTATATACGATTCCTGCCACTCTGACCCTGCTTGTTGGACTTAACCCTCTTGTCACAGGTATATACTTTGACTTCTCAATGGTGATACAGAACATCAGATTTCCTTTTAGTAACGAGAACCTGTCTGCCCAACTCCCAGTAAAAAACTGGAGCTCTCCATGTCTTTCTGCTTCCTTCTGATCCTAAGAGGAGGCGAATTCCAATCTCGATCATCTCCTTCCATCTTCAGGAAAACCTGATGTGGACATGCCATACTAAGACAGGCTTTATGCAGTCGGGTCCCAGCATCTCTGATGCTGATGTGGAACAGCAGTTAGGCCATGTAACCCGAGAGAGAAGGGCTTCAGTCACTGCGCTTATTTCTTAAGCCACTAAGCTAATGGAAAATCAGCAACAATCAAACTGCTAACTTGTTTCCATACTTAGTGGGGATCAATGTCTATTATGTATCTGCTGCTGCTGCTGCTAAGTCGCTTCAGTCCTGTCCGACTCTCTGCGACCCCATAGACGGCAGCCCACCAGGCTCCCCCGTCCCTGGGATTCTCCAGGCAAGAACACTGGAGTGGGTTGCCATTTCCTTCTCCAGTGCATGAAAGTGAAAAATGAAAGTGAAGTCACTCGGTCATGTCTGACTCTTTGCTCTATACAAATCCTTCTCCCAGTACCACTCTGGTTCATCATTTTCTGATTTTCAATTCATTCAAAATGAATGAACTGCTATGTATCAGATACCTATGTATCTGAATTGCTACTATTATATAGAAACTGTCTATAATGTCTTTAACAAATCTCTGGATTTCTCATTAATACATATTGTCCTTTCTAGTCTCCCTGTGTTACCTTCACAGTGAAAGTGAAAATGAAGTCGCTCAGTTGTGTCCAACTGAATGTAGTTGTGACCCCATGGTATGTAGCCTGCCAGGCTCCTCCATCTATGGGATTTTCTAGGCAAGAATAGTGGTGTGGGTTGCCATTTCCTTCTCCAGGGGTCTTCCCGACCCAGGGATCGAACCTGGGTCTTCTGCATTGCAGGAAGATTCTTTACCATCTGAACTACCAGGGAATCCCTCACGGTAACTCCAGTAATTTCCTGCACACTTTTATGTATGTTTCCTCTATCTAGACTGTAGGCCCCTTAAAAGCAGGATCATGTCTAACTCATGTACCCAAGCTTGTTGAGTCAATGAATGGCTGTATAACACAGAGGCTTTATCGTGTATTTGTTTCATAACTTACTCCTTGGACTCCTTATACATATATATCCCAGGTGAGGATACATATAAAACGTTCACTTAAAATAGCTGGCTTGTATGGCCACAGGTCACAACCTCAGTCAGGGGCAAAACATAGCTGCTTCACCTTTTATGGCCCTAAAAATTCATTAAACCTAAGTTGGGCAGTTTTATTCTATAAAAGTGTCTTATAGCAGAAAAAAAGAATTTTTTTTTTACACTGTTTACTAACATTTTCTTATTAGTGGGGAATATCAGTCCTGCAGGTTATTCTTCACTTCCTTTAAATCAGCTTCTACTAGTGGGGCTGGAAATTTCTCAGGGCCTTAGAATATTCTAAGACGAATGATTCCCACCCAGGTGGGGAAAACTCCCGTTGCCCAGATGTACAGGCTCCTTGTACAGGCCTGTAAAACTCTGTTTACATCTTTAAGGTATATCCATTAGGGTTCTGATAGTTGCAAGCAAGGAAAAAATACTCAACTCAAATGGCCTATAAGCTGAAGCGAGATGTACTGGGAACNCTCTGAATGGGAGAAAATAATAGCAAATGAAGCAACTGACAAACAACTAATCTCAAAAATATACAAGCAACTTATACAGCTCAATTCCAGAAAAATAAACGACCCAATCAAAAAATGGGCCAAAGAACTAAATAGACATTTCTCCAAAGAAGACATACAGATGGCTAACAAACACATGAAAAGATGCTCAACGTCACTCATTATCAGAGAAATGCAAATCAAGACCACAATGAGATACCACTTCACACCAGTCAGAACGGCTGCGATCCAAAAGTCTGCAAGCAATAAATGCTGGATAGGGTGTGGAGAAAAGGGAACCCTTTTACACTGTTGGTGGGAATGCAAACTAGTACAGCCACTATGGAGAACAGTGTGGAGATTCCTTAAGAAATTGCAAATAGAACGGCCTTATGATCCAGCAATCCCATTGCTGGGCATACACACCGAGGAAACCAGAATAGAAAGAGACACATGTACCCCAATGTTCATTGCAGCACTGTTTATAATAGCCAGGACATGAGGAAGGTTTTCTTATCTCTCCTTACTATTCTTTCCAATTCTGCACGCAGATGGGTATATCTTTCCTTTTCTCCTTTGCCTTTCACTTCTCTTCTTTTCTCAGCTATTTGTAAGGCCTCCTCAGACAACCATTTTGCCTTTTTACATTTTTTTTCTTGGGGGTGCTCTTGATCACTCCCTCCTGTACAATGTCCCAAACCTCTGTCCATAGTTCTTAAGGAACTCTATCAGATCTAATCCCTTGAATCTATTTGTCACTTCCACTGTATAATCATAAGGGATTTGATTTAGGTCATACCTGAATGGTCTAGTGGTTTCCCCTACTTTCTTCAATAGTTTGAATATGGCAATAAGAAGTTCATGATCTGAGCCACAGTCATATCCTGGTCTTGTTTTTGCTGACTGTATGGAGATTCTCCATCTTTGGCTGCAAAGAATATAATCAGTCTGATTTCAGTATTGACCATCTGGTGATGTCCTTGTGTAGAGTCTTCTCTTGTGTTGTTGGAAGAAGGTGTTTGTAATGACCAGTGTGTTCTCTTGGCAAAACTCTGTTAGCCTTTGCCCTGCTTCATTTTGTACTTCATGGCCAAACTTTCCTGTTACTCCAGGTATCTCTTGATTCTTACTTTTGCATCTTTTTTTGTTGCTAGTTCTAGAAGGTCTTGTAGGTCTTCATAGAACTGTTCAACTTCAACTTCTTTAGTATTAGTGGTTGGGACATAGACTTGGATTACTGTAATATTGAATGATTTGCCTTGGAAAGGAACAGAGATCATTTTGTCATTTTTGAGATTGCACCCAAGTGTTGCATTTCGGATTCTTTTGTTGACTATGAGGGCTATTTCATTTCTTCTAAGGTATTCTTGCTAACAGTAGTATATATAATGGTCATCTGAATTAAATTTGCCTATCCAAGTCCATTTTAGTTCACTGATTTCTAAAATGTTGAGGTTCATTCTTGCCATCTCCTGTTTAACCACTTTCAATTTATCTTGATTGTTGGACCCAACATTCCAGGTTTCTGTGCAATATTGTTCTTTACAGCATCAGACTTGACTTTCACCACAAGACACATCCATAACTGGGCATTTCCACTTTGGCTCAGTCTGTTCATTCCTTCTGGAGCTATTTTGCTCTTCTCCAGTAGCACACTGGTCACCTACTGACCTGCGGGGCTCATCTTTCAGTGTCGTATCTTTTTTCCTTTTCTCCTGTGGAGTCTCCTGCAGAGGCACGGGTCAGCAGTAGCCTGCTGCAGGGACAGGGGCTCTAGCTACATTAGACCAGGGATGCACAGCATGTGGCATAAGTCCTCTTGGAGGAAGTCACCATTAGCCCCACTATATAGTCCCCTAGTAGATGACCCACAAACTGGACAATAATTACACCAAAGAACTTCTTACACTATTGCAAAAGTTCTAGGGCCGACAACAGATTTCCCAACCTGAGGATCTAGCAAAGGGACTGAGAATCCCCAGGGAATTTGACTTTGAAGGCCAGTGAGATCTGGCTACAGAATTTCCACAGAACTGGGGAAACAGGCTCCTGGAGGACACAAACGAAACACTGTGTACACCAGTACCCAGGAGAAAGGAGCAGTGACCCCAAAAGAGACTCGGACAGAATTTCCTGTGAGTTACTGGCCTGTCGTGGGGTCAGGAGCACTGCATACAACAGTCCTGGGAGCTGTGACATGCTGGTACAAGTCCTTTTGAAGACGGTTGCCATTACTGCTATTACCCTTACCATACTTAGGCCTCAGGCCAAACTACAGCGAGGGAAAGGAACACAGCCACATCCATCAACAGAAAACTGCATTAAAGATTTACTGAGCATGGCCCTGATTCCCCTATTAGAGTGAGACCCAGATACCCCCACAGCCAGTCCCTCCCATCAGGAAGCTTCCAGAAGCCTCTTATCCTTCACCATCAGAGGGCATACAGAATGAAAACCACAGTTACAAAAAACTAATCAAACTGATCACATGGATCACAGCCTTGTCTAACTCAATGAAACTATGAGCCATGCCATGTAGGGCCATNCCCAGATACCCCCACAGCCAGTCCCTCCCATCAGGAAGCTTCCAGAAGCCTCTTATCCTTCACCATCAGAGGGCATACAGAATGAAAACCACAGTTACAAAAAACTAATCAAACTGATCACATGGATCACAGCCTTGTCTAACTCAATGAAACTATGAGCCATGCCATGTAGGGCCATGCAAGATGGACCGGTCATGGTGGAAAGTTCTGATAAAATATGGTCCACTGGAGAAGGAAATGGCAAATCACTTCAGTTTTCTTGCCTTAAGAACCCCATGAATAGTGTGAAAAGACATATGCACGAGTAATAGCAAATCAGAAATCCTGCTGCAGAACATATAAACAGTAGTATAACAACTGTCACTGTCACCTGAATCCCCAAAGCAGAAAAGTTAATATCAGTGGTAAACTTTTAAGATTTCTGTCTGTTGCTGTTCTCTCCAAATAAGTTGAAAACTAACACCCTTGTTGGCACAACATAACAGTTTAATAAAATAAATCTATACCAAAGGTACATAGTATTCCCTATATATCAATTTTATCCCAATGATATCACTATAATTGATATTATTTTATTTCAATAAACTCCCAGCTAATAATTTCAATACACTAGGGGACACAGCCCGGAAATCCAAACCCATTAAAACAATAAAAACTTAATCTATATAAAAGGCATAACACAGCACAGATTTAACCAGTTGTTTCCAGAGTTTAAGCTCGGAGAAGGCAATGGCACCCCACTCCAGTACTCTTGCCTGGAAAATCCCAGGGATGGAGGAGCCTGGTAGGCTGCAGTCCATGGGGTCACTAAGAGTCGGACATGACTAAGCGACTTCACTTTCACTTTTCACTTTCATGCATTGGAGAAGGAAATGGCAACCCACTCCAGTGTTCTTGCCTGGAGAATCCCAGGTACGGGGGAGCCTGGTGGGCTGCCATCTAAGGGGTCGCACAGAGTTGGACACGACTGAAGTGACTTAGCAGCAGCAGCAGCAGGGATAAAACTAGAAAATTCCTCACCTTCACTGTGTCATGTGCCAGAAACTGTTAACAGCCCTGAATATATAGCAGTGAAAAAGACAAATAGGCTCCAAATTTCCATACAACTTAAATTTTAGTAAGAAAAAACATAATGAACAAAAGAGATCATTAAACAAACTTCAGTCATACCTAAAGTGCCATGAAGGAGGTAAATTGCTAATCTAATACAGGAGAACCAGATTGGAGGGAAACTGCTTTGTATCAGTGTTGTCAAGGAAGATCTTATTGAATGACACAGTCTGACATACAAGTGTATGGATGTGAGTGTAAAACATTTCAGGTAGGCAAGTCCAGCTAGTCGAACAGTGCTGAGCAGGGTATGAGTTTGATAATTCAGAAGAAAAAAAAAAAAATTATCATCTTTATAGTTTGAGCTCTTGGATATCAGGAAAGATGTACAAAGAGAAACAAAAATGTTTCTTTGCCTTCTCTAGTGGAGTTTATGAGCTTCCCAAAACACCCAAGACACAGTGTCAAGACTATGCCTTCTGGCTTTGATGGAAATCACAGAGAACTGATATATACAGGCTAGAGCCTCACAGCGGGGAAGGCAATGGCACCCCACCCCAGTACTCTTGCCTGGAAAATCCAATGGACGGTAGTAGCCTGGTGGGCTGCAGTCCATGGGGTCGCTAACAGTTGGACAGACTGAGCGACTTCACTTTCACTTTTCTCTTTCATGCATTGGAGAAGGAAATGGCAACCCACTCCAGTATTCTTGCCTGGAGAATCCCAGGGATTGGGGAGCCTGGTGGGCTGCCGTCTATGGGGTCACACAGAGTCGGACACGACTGAAGTGACTTAGCAGCAGCAGCAGCAGAGCCTCACAGAGTTCAACATCTCTAATAGATATGTTTTTCCCCATGTTCCCCTTTCTCTTACTGAACTGTCTCCTCTGAAACTTACTTATTAGGGCTTGAGGAGGTGGCGTTAATCATGGCAACCCTAAGGGAGAAGTTAAAAGCAATTAATGCTGGAGCTGAAAAATGTCATCTCCTTCCTTTGGCTGGTAGCCTCAATTCATTTTCATAATGTGGTGACTCTACTCCCCACTGACTCCATAACACACGCCTTCATGTATTGCCTTCACTGCAGAACTGGTTACATTACAACACTAGGTGAGCATTCTTCTCAAACATGAAAGTCTGTTATGTCAGGGAGTAGAAACACGTGGCTTGATGGTTAACGAGACCTAAACTTAGACTAGAGGGCAAAATTTTAAGGAAACTTTAGCTCAATCTTTCTAAAAAAGAGCTTTCAACAATATAAACAAATCATCTTATATGATACTATGTTTTCCATCCCTGGAAGCATTAAAGCAACAGCTTCTGGGCTTGTAAGTGATGTTGCATAAAGAGAATCTTCTCCCTGTGAGAAAGATTGTTTTAGAAATGTCCTATGGTCCTTTCTATCTCTAAAAAGCTGAGAAAGAGTCTATTATCAAGTGATTCACTGCAAAAACAGTTCCTGGTTGCCTGAGAGAAAAAATAATAGTTTATCTGAAATGCTTGGGCTACTACTACATCACAGGTACAGTAAGTATTTACTATGGATAGAGAAAATGCTATTGGTTGGTTGGGAGGTTTTTAAAATATCTGAGTCACTGGATTTGAGTCTTGGTTACATCACTTGGATCCCATTAGCTTTCCCTGAAAACATGAGCATTATAGGCATAAATATGAATTCTAATTGCTGTTAATCTTTTGAATTCAGTGTCCCACTTTGATGAGAAATTTCTTGAAACACTCTTTCACTATCTTCAAGTTAGATTCAAGATAATAAATCTTACATATATATATATATATCCTCAAAACTAACAAATAATGTCACAACTATACTACAAGGAAAAAAATAGCGTTGGTTTATAATCAAATAATATTCATGTCAATATGTAAGTAAATTGACACAACTATACTGAAAAACACGCAGATGTATATCCTACAGGGAGAAATCACTGTGAATGTGACAATAACAAAGGTAGACTAATTCCAGAGTGTTTCTATTAATGATCCAAAATCTGTAAACAGCACAACTTTTAGCAACATGATTTTTTATAACAACGAACAACTCTTGATAAAGTTTCTAAACAAAACAGAATACAATCTTAGCTCAGTTGATGGAGCAGTTCACCCCTCCAAAATATTTTGAGACTAGGCAAAATGTGTTTTCTTTTTATATGCACAATGAACCTAGCTACTAAGTTCTGGTAATGATAAACAGAGTAGTCCAGGTGATATTAAAATGTCAGATAGAGGACAATTTTTAAATTTACTTATTTATTTACTTTTGGCGGTGCTGGGTCTTCATTGCTGCGTGGGCTTTTCCTAGTTGTGGTCAGTGGGGACTACTCTAGTTGTGGTGTGTGGGCTTCTCATTGAGGTGGCTTCTCCTGTTGCAGAGCACAGGCTCTAGGGTACTCAGGCTTCAGTAGCTGCAGCTTGTGGGCTCAGGAGTTGTGGTTCCTGGGCTCTAGAGCATAGGCTCAATAACTGTGGAGCACAGTTGTTTCATGGGATGTGGGATCTTCCCAGACCAGAGATCGAACTCATGTCACCTGCTTTGGCAGAGAAATTCTTTATCACTGAGCCATCAGGGAAGCCTTAGATGACAATTCTTTTTCTTCTAAGGTACTCCATCCATTGTAACTGTGTGGATCACTACAAACCGTAGAAAATTCTTAAAGAGATGGGAATACCAGACCACCTGCCTCCTGAGAAATCCATAAGCAGATCAAGAAGCAAAAGTTAGAATTGGACATGGAGGAACACACTGGTGCAAAATTGGGAAAGGAGTATGTCAAGGCTGTGTATTGTCACTCTGCTTATTTAACTTATATGCAGAGTACATCATGGAAAATGGTGGGCTGGATGAAGCACAAGCTGGAATCAAGATTGCCAGGAGAAATATCAATAATCTCAGATACACAGATGACACCACCCTTATGGCAGAAAGTGAAGAATTACAGAGCCTCTTGATAAAAGTGAAGGAGGAGAGTGAAAAAGGTGGCTTAAAAGTCAACATTCAGAAAACTAAGATCATGGCATCCAGTCCCACCACTTCATGGCAAATATTGGGAAACAGTGACAGACTTTATTTTGAGGGGCTCCAAAATCACTGCAGATGGTGACTGCAGCCATGAAATTAAAAGATGCTTTCTCCTTGAAAGAACAGCTATGACCAACCTAGCCAGCATATTAAAAAGCAGAGACACTACTTTGCCAACAAAGGTCCATCTAGTCAAAGGTATGGTTTTTCTAGCAGTCATGTATGGATGTGAGAGTTGGACTATAAAGAAAGCTAAACACCAAGGGATTGATGCTTTTGAACTGTGGTGTTGGGGAAGACTCTTGAGAGTCCCTTGGACTGTAAGGAGATCCAACCAGTCCATCCTAAAGGAAATCAGTCCTGAATATTCATTGAAAGTACTGATGCTGAAGCTGAAACTCCAATACTTGGGTCATCTGATGTGAAGAACTGACTTATTTGAAAAGACCCTGATGCTGGGAAAGACTGAAGGCAGGAGAAGGGGGCAACAGAGGATGAGATGGTTGGATGGCATCACCTCTTCAATGGACATGAGTTTGAGCAATCTCTGGGAGTTGGTTAAGTACAGGGAAGCCTGGCATGCTGCAGTCCTTGGGGTTGTAAAGAGTAGGACATGACTGAGTGACTGAATGAACTTAACTGAACTCCATCCATGGCAAAACATCTGACATTCCTGGCCTCTATCTACTAATGCTTCTCCATCCTCATTAATGTAGAAAAACAGGGAGAAAAAGTCCACCCACAAATGTCCAAAACAGCACCTGTGGAAATATTAAGTTTTTTGAGAGTTCTGGTATCAGAGTAGGACAGATACAGTATCTTCACTTCCCTTAGCTGTGGGAGGCTGTTAGAGCCAAGTGAAACTTAAACAGGTTTGACTTTCTGAACCATTAAGGATTCCCTATAGTTGAGGCACCTTAAGAGCACCAGTTTCAAAGTGACCCGTGGAGGCACATCCTTCAGTGCACTGACCCAGATGTCAGTGCTGTGATTTCAGATCACTGGAGATAGGCCTCTCAGATGAAGGACTTCCTTTTGAAATTAGCAAATGAGAGCTCATGTCTCTTCATGCAACCCTAGTGTTGGGGCTACCTTGGAAACCATTTCTCTGCCTGAACAATTTGGGTTTCTGAGTGGTTATTTAGAGCTAAAAGTAGCTTTCATTGAGTTTAATCTGGTGACCTTTCTTCACATTGAACTAACCTATGTGACATCCTTTATTCCTAATGAAAAAGTTAATACAATTTATTAATTTCAAAATTACCAAATACCATTTCATCAGTGAAAGTGTGAATACGGAGATACATTAAATTTAGCACTTAGAAGAACTGAGGGAAAGATGAGGATGTAGAGAAAGGATGGGGAAAGAGACATCTTGTTAACATCTAATTCTCAGAAGAGCTCCAGAATTGATGGGCCATCCACCTCTTATTGCATCTCTCAATACATATACCATTTCAAACTAATAACTTCCAAAACTGTCGAATAAATTATTTTATTTTGCTCTAAATTTTTCCTGTTAGCAAATCAAATTCTCCAGATTTGCAGAGAAGGAATAAAATTTCAATGAAAATGAGCTGTTCTCATTTTCCAACATCCCTATCTAGATTTCCCCTCATTCCACCCACCTAGAAAGAGGAAATATGGTCAGAAGTGGACAAAATGAGCAAAATGTTTCTCCCAGAATAGCATCATCATAGTATTTGTGTGTGCATGTGCATGTGTGTGATAGATATAGGGATAGAGCTAGAGTCGGGGGTGGGGAGAGGTTGAGAAAGGGAGGGTGGGTGAGAGAGAAAAAGAGAGAGGGAGAGAATTAGTTTCTGAAAAACAAAATATTCTTTGCTACAGGAAGGAAATAGGAAAATCTTATGAACAAACAGGTTCTTTGCAGTCTTTAATGCCAAACAGCTGTTCACACCATTCTGATGACTCGCCATTTACAACACACTTTCCCTGGTGGCTGAGAGGTTAAAGCGTCTGCCTCCAATGCGGGAGACTCAGGTTAGATCCCTGCGTCGGGAAGATCCCCTGGAGAAGGAAATGGCAATCCACTCCAGTATTCTTGCCTGAAGAATCCCATGGACGGAGAAGCCTAGTAGGTTACAGTCCACGGGGTCGCAAAGAGTCGGACACGACTGAGCGACTTCACCTTCACCTTCACAAGCAAAATTCCATTTCATCCTCGCTACAAACCTCTGGTGTAGCTATGATTGTCCCCAATTTATAAATAAGGAAATAGAAGCACAAAGATGTTCATAACTTTCCTTAAATCACACCCTGAGTAACAAGGGGACCAAAAGATCAAGTCACCTGACTCTAGGTTCAGAGCTCTTTTTTTTTCATGTTACTTATTCATATAAATTGAGTTTGTTAAATTATAGGCAAGCTGAGTAGTAGGCCCAAATAGATGTAATATGTAAAGGTACCCAACTCATGTTCTGATTATTATTTTATAAATATATTGTGAAGATAACTAATTTCTATAGTTCAATAAGTAAAATAATAAGCTCTAAGAATAAAACTGGAATTTTCTGATGGACCTAGTATGATTGGTTTGGAAAGAGATTGAAGACTTTAAATTCTGCCTCTCAGGAAAAGTAGCATAAAGTATTTAATACCCTGTGATTTTAAATAACATTTGATGGTAATGGTGGGAATATGACATCTGTAGGAATATGACATCTGTAAGTATATGTATGATGCAAGTGATTAGAAAATGTTCCAGATATTTTTCAGATATAAATCCTATTTAAATATAATTTTATAATAAGTGACGTCTTACACTGAAAAATACAAATTATTTGAGTTTTCTGCTTCTCACAAAGAACAGTTGTTTTCCACAGAGTAAAATTCTTATTCATCATGTTTTGAATACAAACCTAGCTACAAAGATGGGTCAGTGTGTATGTATTGAATATTATAGTGAGAGCTTGACCTGTTGGCAACATTGTGTCAAAGAATTATAGCATTGGTCCTCAATCTTTTTGACATCAGGGATTGGTTTCATGGAAGACAATTTTTCCACGGACTGAGGGGAGATGCAGTCATTGGAGAGTGGCTATAAATATAGATGAAGCTCTGCTCCCTTGCCTACCACTCACCTCCTGCTGCACCAGTCCATGGTCTGAGGTTGGGAACACCTGAATTATAGGATCATAAGGTCACCATCAGCAAGCTTTTATTTTAATCTTATTTTAAGATTTAAGACAATCTGGTGTTAGTCTCTAGGATATTTCTAAGACTGGGGATACTCTAGCAGGTATCTGCCACTATCCTCACATGTGAACTTCTCCACTCTGGAACCGTGTCTCAGAGTTGGCGAGTTCAGCAACTTTACATGGATTCAGCCTGCATTATATATCCAAGAACACAGCAGTAAATAATCCCCACTATGTGCTAGCACTATGCTGAGTGTTTTTATCCAGGTTTTTCTATTTTATCCTCACATATTCCTTGGAGGTGTTATGTTAAATAAGGTTATGCTAGAAGCTTTCACAAAAGAAACCTATACTTTCATAGCTTCTTATACTAGATATTTCTCACAGAAAAATCAGAAAAATGTTTTTAGTTTGTAGGCAGTTTTCTTCCACATGGTGACTCAGAGGTCAAAGTTCCTTTCACCAGGAGAGACTAAAATCTCCTAGAGTAGGAATAAGCAAACTCTGGCCTGGGGGCTGCTAACTGGTTTTGTTTGTTGTTTTGTTTTTAATGATCCATGAGTGAAGAATATTTTTTACATTTTTAAATAGTAGAAACAAATCTAATATTTCCTGACACATAAAAATTATATAGAATTCATTTTTAGTGTCTCTACACAAATTTTTTTGAGACACAGCTACGCTCATCTGGTGTACATATTGCCTGTGACTGCTTTTGCTCTAAAAGGCAGAATTGAAGAGCTGCCACAGAGATTGTGTGATTCACAAAGCCAAAATATATTTACTTTCTGGCTGCAGTGAACTGAATGTGTACCTCCAAAATTCGTATGTTGAAGTCCTAATTCCCAGTGTGATGGTATTAGTAGGAGGGTCTTTGGGGAACAATTACTTTTAGATAAAGTCGTGAGGTACAGTGACTGTGATGGGAGCAGTGCCTTTACAAGCAGAGAATGAGGACTGGAGCTCGATCTCCCTCTCTCATTCTCCGTGTCTCTCTGAGATATGTGAGAACACAGCAAGAAGGGTGACCATCTGCAAGGCAAAAGGAGGACCTTCACCAAGAGCCCAACCATGCTGACATCCCTGACCTCATATTTTGAGCTTGTGGGAAATAACTGTTTAAGGCATCTGCTATTGTTATGGCAGCTCAAGCTGACTAAGGCATTATTCCTTAACAGAAAAAGTCTGTTGACTGTGACTCTAGAACTTTCTGACAGACTGAAGTTCTACCCACAGAAAGAGAGTGGGAAACAAATTATAACACAAAGTTGAGAGACGTTAGTGGCTTTCCCAAGGCCTTTGGATTCCATGTAGCATATCCAGGATTCAAACATAGATCTCTCTGACCTCAACTCTCAAAATCTGTTTTTTCCTTTACTCTTAGGCTCTTAAATCTCCTCACTAATGTATTCATTTATAACTTTCTAAAAGGATGTATCTTTGGGAAACTGATGTCAGGCAAACATGCCTCATCACATTGTTTTACTTTAACATGCATTGAACTCTAGCTATACTCTAATAATAACTTTGAAAAAAAAAAGCATTTAGTATGAAATTTAAAAACCCAGTGTGACTCTGCATGTAATGACTATGTGCCAACCAGTTAATAAATCTTCAAAATAATAGCACTGTTCCCAATAATGTTTTGTATTTCAAAATGATTAATTTTAAACAGTACTTTATATCCCTTGTGTATGATGTCTCAGATCCCATGAGATAAGCAAAACAATCTCTCTGCTATTGTGGAATGGAAATAAAATATGATAGGATTTTCTGATGACTCTGAGGAGTTGAATGGCTCCTATGGGACTGCCAAGTTAATTAAAATGAACATAGGATTACTATACTCTATTATGGCACAATTATGCTCCCCCCTCCTTTTTTGTTCCCTCCTTAAAGACTACAATAAAGGTCAAAGTGAGAGAAATAAATGACAATTTTTCTAGTTATGCTTTGGAATGGGATGTGTTCCACTAAATTTAACTGGACCTAAGTTTGCTAGGTTGGAATTCCTTGATGATCACCACCTCATGTATAAGGGGATAGAAGAACTAGAAAGAAATGGTCATGAACTACTTGTAACCACAACTGCTCTAGGTGTACTTACCTTATACTTAGACCTGCAGAACAAGCAGAGACAAAATGGTCAATTGATGAAGTGGCAGGAGAGATATACAAAGGTTGATATACAAAGATTGGGCACATAATGGGTTTCTTTCTTTAAAAATACTTCATTTAAACTATACTCCAGCTGTCTATCTAGCATTTGTAATTGTCCACACAAACAGACATGCAACACTCCTAATAAATGAGAGAATGTCTTTCATTTAGGTGGGATGCTTGATGTATAGCAAACATAGGATTTGAACATACAACTTTCTTTACCTTTTGACCTGGTAGCTCAGTGGTAAAGAATCTGCCTGCAGTATAGGACGTGAGAAGATGTGGGTTCCATCCCTGGATTGGGAAGAACCCCTGAAGAAGGGCATGGAAACCCACTCCAGTATTCTAGTATTCTTGCTTGGAGAACCCCACGTACAGAGGAGCCTGATGTTCTACACTCCACAGCGTCACGAAGAGTCAGACACAAGTGAAGTGACTGAGCAAACACACACGTCCCTGGGGCCTCTAGTGTGATGGCCACTCATTCTCCATCCGTGTTTAATTCCACCCTACCCATCAGTTCTCTCTCGAAGCCATAACTGAGCATAACCTGGTTTTTGTGGGTCAGTGTTAAAGGTTATACACCTTTCAAAGCCATCATATCAGAGACTTTACAGCCAAATACCATGTCAGTTGAAGTCTTTTTAGTTCCAGGTATCAGAAAAATGGGCTCAAGTAGGGCAAATAATGAAATTAAGTTAGGATTACTACTTAGGCACACATAATTATTATAATGAATAACTTCCAATAAGCCTTGACTCACTAGCTCAATGATATTTCAACCACACACAGTCTAGGAGCTGAGAACAGACAGGAGTAAACTTTCCTAAACTCCTTTCTTATGTAAGTAAAGGTCCACTTTAGCTAAGGTTGGTGCATGGCTGTGGGGATGAAACGCATGAAAATCACAAAGTCAGTATTCATCTTAGAAAGATGTGTATAAGAGACAGCTTCAAGGACTTGGCTTCCTCCATCTTTTATCTTCTACAGTATCCATTTCAACCTATCCCTTCAATATTTCAGGGAAGAAACCAGAAAATCCAGAAATGACATGGTTCTTCTTTCACAATGAACAATAAAGGAATCAGCTTCAACTGAATTATCTTGACACATCTCCTCATCTGCATTTTAATTATACAGTTCTTATATCACATGCCCAACCCTGAATCAACTCTTGTCATCAGGGAACTGAATATGCACTTGTTCTAGCCCCAGTCATATTCTCTAGTCTTAAAGTATGAGAAAAGTCAATTTCTTGGAAACCACATGAAATCACACAAAAAAATTAGCTGGTAGTCCATGGGGTCACTAAGAGTTGGACATGACTGAGTGACTTCACTTTCACTTTTCTCTTTCATGCATTGGAGAAGGAAATGGCAACCCACTCCAGTATTCTTGCCTGGAGAATCCCAGGGACGGGGGAGCCTGGTGGGCTGCTGTCTATGGGGTTGCACAGAGTTGGACATGACTGAAGCGACTTAGCAGCAGCAGCAGCAGCTACCAAACAGAAAAAAAGAGGATGGATGCTGCAGAAATATATCAATCAAAACAGGGTAGATTATTTTGTGATAACAAATGATCCCGAGATCTCAGTAGCCTAAAACAACAAATGTTCATTTGTGCTATTCTTTCATCATTGCCAGCTGGGCATTCTGCTCTATGTCATCACTGCTTTCTAGGACCCAGTTTATAGAACGGCCACTTTCTAGACATTTGACAAATAGATTAGAAGGGGGGGAAGAGAATATGAGGACATATGCACTCACTTCTAAAGAGTCTTCATATCAATTTTGATTGAATGTCAAAAACAGGTGATAAGGCCACAAAGGAGGAGAAGAACTGCATGTTCATGGAACGGAAGGGTTAAAATATTTTTGAGGAGCCTTCATATATATTCTAAGGAACAACCAACAAGGAGCCATCATATCTATCTTGAGTTAGAGAAAGAGTTTAAATACCACAAAAGTATTTAAAGAGGATGATGTTATAAACTTGAAGAATTAGGGCCTCTCTAGCTTCAGTGGTAGAGAATCCACCTGTAATGCAGGAGACATGGCAGGAGCCATGTGTTCAGTCCTGGGGTCAGGAAGATCCCCTGAAAGAAAAAACAGCAACCCACTCCAGTATTCTTGCCTGGAGAATTCTATGGATAGAGGACCCTGGTGGGCTACAGTCCAGGGGGTTACAAAGAAGCAGACACGACACAGCGACAGCAGAAGCTGGGAAAGACGCTGAATTGCTGTCAGCTGCTCCCCTAATCCTTATCCCTTCACTGATATTTCCATTGCACAATAATAGTTATATCACAAATTTTATAGCAGGAGAAACAACCAGAACAAAGAAAATATATGGAGTTAGCAACAATACAGTTGTAATTATTACTTTATATAATTTTATGTATTTTAAGGAAGATGAGAGAAGAAACCACAAGCACATATAGAGAGAGCTTATTAAGCTTTCTAATTAGAACAAAAGAAAATATAAGGAGTTAAGATTAGATCATAAAGGCAGTCTCTCTTCTGTTGTATGCCCAGGCAGTGTATTCAAGGACCTGAATGACATTCCTTTAGAACTCACAAGCATTGCATTTACTCAAAATCTAATGGGAGAGATATGATCAGAAGAAAGCTGAGGCTAATTTTAACTTTAACTTGAAACCACCAGTGATTTAAGAAGCTTATTTGGATGTTATCAGAGTGCATTGTCATACCCCCACTTTTTTTTTTTTTTTGTCTTTTCTAACAAGAACAAACAAGAAACCAAACAGAAAAAACCTTTTGTGACACCCCAACCAGAAAAATGTATGCTCTGTAATTGTGATTTAAAAATCAATCTCAAAAAGTCATTGAGAGAATAAATAACAATAAAAGAGAAATAGAATGGCCTAATAGAAAAAGAGGAGTTCTGAAAGACACTACCCAAAAAAGAAGTTTGAGGGGTGGTCTGTATGAGATTAATGGGCAAAAAGAAATCAAAAATCAGTCCAATCTTCCTTTAGAAATAAGCAAAAATGCCTTCACAAGAAAACTTTGTTTTCAGTGTTAGTTTTTCTTTTAGTAAAGGGAAATAAGAATCTTAAGAACTAATGGAAAAACCATCCCTAGAGCGATGTCACAGAATTTTATGAAGTGGGAAAAGAAATGATCAAAGGGTCTTCCCATGTGTACATGCTGCATTTGGCATTTTAAAGAGTTTGATCATCTAACTCGGAGATTTTTCTTTACTGATATCTATCCAATTAACTGTGATAGCTTCTTCGAGGCTATGAAAAATACTGTATCAAACTTAAGCATTTAAAAGTTTATTCCTTACTTTATTAAGTAAATATGTGGTACATTTCAACCACACACAGTCTAGGAGCTGAGAACAGACAGGAGTAAACTTTCCTAAACTCCTTTCTTATGTAAGTAAAGGTCCACTTTAGCTAAGGTTGGTGCATGGCTGTGGGGATGAAACGCATGAAAATCACAAAGTCAGTATTCATCTTAGAACCACAGAAAATCAGAAAACAGAGCACAGAAAGAAGAAATATCAAAGGCCCTGCTGCTGCTGCTAAGTCACTTCAGTCGTGTCCGACTCTGTGTGACCCCATAGACGGCAGCCCACCAGGCTCCCCCATCCCTGGGATTCTCCAGGCAAGAATACTGGAGTGGGTTGCCATTTCCTTCTCCAATGCATGAAAGAGAAAAGTGAAAGTGAAGTCGCTCAGTCTGTCCGACTGTTAGCGACCCCATGGACTGCAGCCCACCAGGCTACTCCATCCATCGGATTTTCCAGGCAAGAGTACTGGGGTGGGGTGCCATTGCCTTCCCCGATCAAAGGCCCTAGGAGGCAGGAAGTGCACGCACGAGCAGGGAAGCAAAAGAATAGTGACAGTTAATGATTATATCAGGCTGATTGAGAGCCTTGAACAGTTCTACCTTTCATACAACAGCTCAGTTAAAACTAAAAAGAAGGGTATGAGGCATTCTTTTATTATCCTCACTTCACAAATGAGGAAACAAGCACTGAGACACATAAACTAAGTGACTTATCCAAAATCGCATCCATCAGCCTAGCTCCAGAATTTGTGCTCTTAACCACATGCGGTCACTGACAAAACTAAAACAGAGAAAATAGTTCATTTTCCATTCCTAAGAGTTGGATAATGTTAAACTTGGAGAAATTACTAGGACATTAGAACATAAACAAGTTTTTTTTGTTTGTTGGTTGGTTTTTTTAATTTATGAATGTTGGTATCAACTTGTCTGCATAGGAATAAATAAATCATTTATTTCTGGAAAGACATTTTTGCCAACAAGGGTTCAACTAGTCAAAGCTATGGTTTTTCCAGTGGTCATGTATGGATGTGAGAGTTGGACTATAAAGAAAGCTGAGTGCCAAAGAATTGATGCTTTTGAACTGTGGTGTTGGAGAAGACTCTTGAGAGTCCCTTGGACTGCAAGGAGATCCAACCAGTCCATCCTAAAGGAGATCAGTCCTGGGTGTTCATTGGAAGGACTGATGCTGAAGCTGAAACTCCAATACTTTGGCCACCTCNTTTTGAACTGTGGTGTTGGAGAAGACTCTTGAGAGTCCCTTGGACTGCAAGGAGATCCAACCAGTCCATCCTAAAGGAGATAAGTCCTGGGTGTTCATTTGAAGGACTGAGGCTGAAGCTGAAACTCCAATACTTTGGCCACCTGATGCAAAGAACTGACTCCTTGGAAAAGGGAAAAGACCTTATGCTGGGAAAGACTGAAGGCAGGCAGAGAAGGGGATGACAGAGGATGAGATGGTTGGATGGCATCAAGCCTCAATGGACATGAGTTTGAGCAAGCTCCAGGAGTTGGTGAAGGACAGGGAAGCCTGGTGTGTTGCAGTCCATGGGGTTGCAGTCAGACATGACTGAATGATTGAACTGAACTGAACTGATAAGCACCAGAGATTAAAAAGAGTCACATTCACATTAGACTAATTCCAGAAACAAAGAACACAAGTTATCCTGTAGTAGAAATCAACTATCTTCATGTTGTTAAAGCATGTGTCAACATGGAAAAGTGATTATACAATAAATTAATACATAAATGAATAATAAATGTGTTCAGTTTTTATTTTCAAACTTCTATTTTCTTAAGTTCTTACTGATATTCTTCAAAGACGAATCAGGAATTTTTTAATGAAGCACAAAAACAAAATAATTATACAATTCCTAAAAGAATTCAGAATGTCTTAAAAATGCATATCAGGATATACCATACTGTTTGCTTCCCCCAACCTTACATGGGACTGGGGAATGGGGCATTCACTGCAATGGAAACTCATTGGTAGGATTCGTCTGATGAACTCAGTGTGTCTAACTGAAAATGGTTGCCTATGCATACACAATTATTTTTATAACCTTTGCTTCACTGGGAGCCTGGAGTCTTAGCTACTGGACTACCAGGGAAGTCCTAAAATTTTTGGTTTTAGGGATAGTCAACGATGTGTATTTATTCAACTGTTTCAATTAACTAAGAGCACAAGTTTCCCAAAAATCTCAGTCTGCTTTGCTAGATAAAATATAGGATGCTCAACTAAATCTGAATTCTGGATAAATAATAAATAAATTTTAGTATAAGTATGTCCCAAGCATTGCACATGTTTGATCTAAGAAGCAGGGGTTGCCCTGGGAGAATGCTGCAGCACCAGACACGTGTATCTGCCTATAAATTGGTTCTGCTACCCTGAGGAAGTTGCCTTGCACCACTCAACCTCAGTTTCCTTATTGGAAAAGAGAGAAGAGTTAAACTACTTGAATTCTGAGGACCCTTTCTTCTGTACGTTTGATAGATTTGACTAGTCTCTAACAGTCTGGACTACATGCAAAGGAAAGAAGAATGATGTCATTGTTTGTAAATGTTCTGTGAGGCAGAGAAATAAATTATGAACCATTCACTTATTATCATTCTCTCTAAGAAGAGGAGAAAAAGAACAACAGCAGCAGCAAATTAGACAAATGATGAGGGCAGGACACGTCTGTCTTCTGGAGATTTTCAACTAAATAAAAGAGTGTGACCTGGGGTGTGCTCCTCTCAGAAAGATTCCTGCTGTTCCCCTTGGAGGTTACCATTTGTCCCACCCACAGGGTTCCAAAATTAAGAACCAGTCTCTTTTATGAGGAAAAATAATTCTAATGTATTTATAAGAAGCTAACATATACAAAGCTGTGAGAAAAATGCTTTTAAAATTATATTTGCATTCATTTAGAGCATAGAATGCTGAATGTAACTATTTTAGCTCAAAAAGTTTTCTGGGCTCAGTTTTTGCTATAAAATAATCACTTTTTGTGGAGTAGTAGACAGTAGCAGGATATAAAGGTACAGCTGTGCCATTGCCATTTGTCTAACTTGGCAAGACTAATTCACACCCCTCACACCACTTCCCCTGAGAGCTCTATATGAAGGATTATCCCAGTGCCTTCATTGCTCCATTGTTCTTAATTGCTCAGCATTTCCTATTCTGGCTTGAGGTAAATCAGAAATGTAAAGACTTACATGGAATATATGTGTGAACAGAATACCAGCTATTCTTCTTTTCCTGGGAATTAAAAATACAGTTCTTCAGTTTCTATATTGTGAGCACCATTTCTTTCCAGAGAAGGATAGAAATACAAAGCTACTTCCCACTGTGGCAAGAGATTCTGGGAAATCTTTTCATAACAAGACCATGAACACAAGAATATAGGGCTAATTTGGGAAAACCAACACATAAGAGAAATCCCTGAAATTTTTTGGCTAGCGAGTATGTCACAAGCAAACACAGATGTTCCCTGGGTTAAATGGACTTTTCCTCCAGGAACTGCATTTTTTTTCCATTAAAGGAAGTCCAGGAGAACCATGAATGTTATTCTCTACCATGAAAAGCTCCACAACTGCTATACCTAATCACAGTAGAATTTAAAAGGTAGAGAGAGGAGGCTGACAGGGTTTACTGGCCCCTGAGGACCAAACTTTATTGACCCCATCTTTGCAAGAAATGTTCCCTTGGTGTCTGTAATTTTCTTGAAGAGATCTCTAGTCTTTTCCATTCTGTTGTTTTCCTCTATTTCTTTGCATTGATCACTGAGGAAGGATTTCTTATCTCTTCTTGCTATTCTTTAGAACTCTGCATTCAGATGCTTATATCTTTCCTTTTCTCCTTTGCTTTTCACTTCTCTTCTTTTCACAGCTATTTGTAAGGCCTCCCCAGACAGCCATTTTGCTTTTTTGCATTTCTTTTCCATGGGGATGGTCTTGATCCCTGTCTCCTGTACAGTGTCATGAACCTCCATCCAGGAATGATGCTGAAGCTGAAACTCCAGTACTTTGGCCACTTCATGCGAAGAGTTGACTCACTGGAAAAGATTCTGATGCTGGGAGGGATTGGGGGCAGGAGGAGAAGGGGACGACAGAGGATGAGATGACTGGATGGCATCACTGACTTGATGGACGTGAGTCTGAGTGAACTCTAGGAGTTGGTGATGGACATGGAGGCCTGGTGTGCTGCAACTCATGGGGTCGCAAATAGTCAGACACGACTGAGTGACTGAACTGACTGAGGACCAAACTGTTTTGCCATGATATATACGGTGCTAAGTCACTTCAGTCCTGTCCAACTGTTTGCGACCCCAAGGACTGTAGCCTGCCAGGCTCCTCCATACATGGGATTCCCAAGCAAGAATACAGGAATGAGTTGCCACTTCCTTCTCCAGGGGATCTTCCCAACCCAGGGATCGAACCTGGATCTCCTAAATTGCAGGCAGATTCTTTACCATCTAAGCCACCAGGGTGGGCCCTGTACAATTAGAGGATTCCGATTCCACCTAATCTTGTAGGCTGCTTTGAAAATCTTCTGTAAGCCTTCAACTCTGTTTATTATTTCCTGGGTCACACACACAGGACAGTGAGCAGGATGGAATCAGAAAATATAATTCTCAGTCAAGATTTTCCAACCTTGACGCTACTGACATTTGGGGTAGTAACATTCTTTGTAGCAACTGTCCTGCATACTACAGAAAGCTAAAATGACACATCTTGGATCTACACAGCAGTGACAGTAGCATATCACCCCTTAGTTGTGACAACCAAAAATGTTTTCAGTTCAGTTCAGTCACTCAGTCGTGTCCGACTCTTTGCAACCCCATGAATCACAGCATGTCAGGCCTTCTCTACTGCACTCCTCCTCACTGAGGAGATGCCCACGCACTTTCTCTCCAGGTATGCATCTCTACCTTGCCTCTGTCTTAACTAAACAAACCATTTCTCTGTGTGCTCTCCTATTTGTTGTGCTATATCTAGTAATAAACTTTGTATCTTCATTTACAGTTTCTGCCCCCATGATAAATACATTTTTCACTGGGGAAAAAGATTCAGGGATAAACAGCTTCTAGCCTCTAACCCCTGTCTCTTATACACATCTAGATGTGTATAAGAGACAGCTCCTGGAGTTCACTCAGATTCACGTCCATCAAGTTAGTGATGCCATCCAGCCATCTCATCCTCTATCGTCCCCTTCTCCTCCTGCCCCCAATCCCTCCCAGCATCAGAGTCTTTTCCAATGAGTCAACTCTTCTCATGAGGTGGCCAAAGTACTGGAGTTTCAGCTTTACCATCAGTCCTTCCAAAGAAATCCCAGGGCTGATCTCCTTCAGAATGGACTGGTTGGATCTCCTTGCAGTCCAAGAGACTTTCAAGAGTCTTCTCCAGCACTACTGTTCTAAAGCATCAATTCTTCGGCACTCAGCCTTCTTCACAGTCCAACTCTCACATCCATACATGACTACTGGAAAAACCATTGCCTTAGCTAGATGGACCTTAGTCTGCAAAGTAATGTCTCTGCTTTTGAATATGCCCTCTAGGTTGGTCATAACTTTTCTTCCAAGGAGTAAGCATCTTTTAATTTCATGGCTGAAGTCACCATCTGCAGTGATTTTGGAGCCCCCCAAAATAGTCTGACACTGTTTCCACTGTTTCCCCATCTATTTCCCATGAAGTGATGGGACCGGATCCCATGATCTTTGTTTTCTGAATGTTGAGCTTTAAGCCAACTTTTTCACTCTCTTCTTTCACTTTCATCAAGAGGCTTTTTAGTTCCTCTTCACTTTCTGCCATAAGAGTGGTGTCATCTGCATATCTGAGGTTATTGATATTTCTCCCAGCAATCTTGATTCCAGCTTGTGTTTCTTCCAGTCCAGCATTTCTCACGGTGTACTCTCACTTCTAAATATCTCCACGGAGAAGGCAACAGAAAATTGATCATGTTTAATCCATGAAAGGAGGGGGTTAGGCTTACAGGGTGGGATTTAGACTATGATAAAATAAAGCCCAGAAATATTACTATATGAAAGGTGTCTATATTTCTTCTCTCTGTGTTGTACCATTCCCATCTTGATAAAGACAACCTCACATAAATTGTACAGCTTACTGGGGCACCATAATCATTTAAGGTAAACAAAACACGTTGACTGTAAATGCTGCTTTTCTGTCTTCCAATGAACAATTTTTTTTTAATGTTGCCTTCTTGACTATTCAGTCTCTATAGGATATATACCTCTCAAAACCCCACAGTTTTAAACTTACAACAGATTTCCTTAATTGGCCTATATAGTTCTTTAAGATCTAGTGCCTGGCTAACCTACAAGCCTCCTCTCCTCTTTCTACCCAACATGTATTCTCAAAATCATCTGTTACTACATTGGTCCATCTCTCAGTCTGGATTGCATGTCTCCCCCATGAAACTGTGAGCTCACTGAACATAGACTCTGTATGTTTCTCCTTTTATTTTCAACACTAAGCATAGTTCCAGCATAGTAATGCCCACTAATTCTTTTAGATATTTTTTTAATGTGGACCATTTTTAAAGTTTTTATTGAATTTGTTACAATATTGCTTCTATTTCATGTTTTGGTATTTTTTGCCATGAGGCATGTGGGATCGTACCTCCCCAACCAGGAATCAAACCTGCATCCCCTGCATTGGAAGTCAGTCTTAACCACTGGACTGCCAGGGAAGCTTCCACTATTTCTTTTAAAGGATGAAATTAAAGTAATAGTATTTCTTTAAAAACTCTTAAATGGCATCTCTATTTTCTTACAAATCATCTCTACTCCTTCAGGCACCTCCTCCTTGTAGTCTAAATTATTGGATTGGCCAACCAAATAGATACAGAATTGATTCAAAGAGTAAGTTTTTTATTTTTCCCCTGAAAATATAGAACTCCAGTTACATATCCGAAGATTTAAATGGGGTTCTTGTGCATTTATTATCCTGCTTGTTATTAGTTTTTCAATAGAAGGGTCTGTTGCATAATGATTAATAGATAAAAAGTGAAAGGAGATGCTATGCCTAGGGTCTCAACTTCTTTAAAACTTTCCCAGAATTAAGTAGTTTGCATATGTTGATGGGGAAAAGAAAGTAGAATAGGTCAATCAAGTAAAAGTAGCAAGAAAATCATATTTCCTTTGGATATAGCAGGAAAATCATTATGGAAAATTAAACCATTTCTCTAATTCATCAAGACACAATTCTTTTCTTTCTTTCTGTTCTTTTGGGGGGAGATTGGGGGAGAGGGGGTGGTTCCCTCTCAGCTACAGTCCTCTATTTAAAAACCTGAGAACCAAGTAGTGACCTTAGGTGCCAGCATGGCCAGTCCTCTTCTTTACCTCCCAAAAAGAGGATGGGACATACAAAGATTCTGGTTTTAGGAGTGAATTAAAATTTATTTCCTTTTCTTCATGCCACATTAACAAGATTTATGGTAAATGAGAGAATGTACAAGGTAGTTTTTCTGTCTATTCCCTGAAGCTGTTATGAGCCAGGAAAATAATCTAAATAAAGTTCAGTGGCAATGAAAGCATGAATTGTGAAGCACAGGAATGCCAAACTAAGTCATGTTTCATCAGTTACCAAAATTAATTCTGAATTTCATGGACTCACACAGACTGTCCAAACAAGTACACTGGGAGTCATGTAAGACTAATAAGAAGGACTGAGATAAAACACCAAAGCTGCATTTATTTGTTAACTGTGTACTTTCCACTGGTCATCAAGGAGAACTAGAAACAAGATCTCTAGCTAAAATGACATTTGGCCTAAGAACTACTATAAAATATAGTAGGGGGTGAGGGAGTGGGTATCCTTTAATGAAGGGGTTTGAAAGCTTTTTCCCTGTAGGGCCATAAAATAAATAGTTTAGGCTTTGTGGACATATCATGTCTGAGGCAACTACTGAGTTCTGCTCTAGTAACAGGAAAGTAGCTGCACACTAACACTAACAAATGGGCTATGTTCCAATAAAACTTATTTGCAAAAACAGGTGATGGGCTGGATCTGATGGGAGGGCCACAGTTTGTTATCCACTGCTGTTTTAATGTCAGGCAACAAAGAACTGAGCGAGAGCCTAGATAAGAAGCAAGGTGGAGTTTGTTATTCCTTCCTAATTTCTCAGTAGATGCATGTTTGCATTTAATACTGCATAGTCATTAATTTAAAATGGAACCTCCAGTGACTCTGAACAGGCAATTAGTTAAAACAAGGTAAAAGTGTAAAGCGTCTGTCAGTTAACTATCTGATCTGTCTCAATCCACACATGTTAAGTCAGTGAAGGAGCAGAAATGTAATTTTCTAGAACACACAACCAGACTGCTCTGCATGCCGCTAATGAGGAAAAGCTAATTATTTTATTATCTTAACATAAACCTCCCCAAATTAAATATTTCCAGGGTTATAAACTGTTTGCCTCCAAGCTTCATTAAAAGCTTAAAACCAGCCATTTCACTTTTGAAGGCAACATTCTTGGTCTCCTCAGAGTTCAAATAAAGCCTTGACATTTTTTCAGACCTTTATCCTTTTCACACACACACACACACACAAAAAGACTCTGTTTATGTTTTTCTCCTCACTGAGAAGAAGGTGCAATACCATTCCTTCCTGTCGCTAGAAGAGTCGAGAGGTTGTGAAATAAGTTAGAATACTTTTCATGGTTTTCCCTTTAAATCCAACTCTAATCTCATTAGTGTTGACTGATTTTTATGTGTGCCTTAATAGGCACCTTGGCCTTCCCCAATGACTCCGTGGGTAAAGAATCCACCTGCAATGCAGGAGACACAGGAGAAGTGGATTTCATCCCTAGGTTGGGAAGATCCCCTAGAGGAGGAAATGGCAACCCACTCCAATATTCTTGCCTGAAAAATCCCATGGACAGAGGAGCCTGATGGGCTACAGTTCAAAGGGTTGCAAAGAGTCAGACACAACTGAGCAACTGTGTATGCGTTATACATTAGCGTTTTATCTCTTATATGTCTATACCTATGGCTATATATATGTATATCACTAGCTTATTTATCCTCCAAGCTAAATATTCCAACTGTTTTTATTCTTCTTTCCATATTTTGGCATTACAACCTCATTTGGCTGAAACTTTTACCTCAATTTATTTAATTCCATGGATTTAAATTTCAGAATATATAGGCAGAGAGATGAGCCAAATAACCAAGTTTTGCTCCTAAATTTTCTGATCTGTTATTGCACCTCTAAAGCCCAGGGTTTTCATATTTCTTTTTCTCTTTATTCAGAGTCAACAAAAAGCCACACTTCTTTTAAGCCATCAAGTAAAATTAAGTCCCAAGTGGCAGTCCCAAAACCACTGGTGTTCAATCCTTTCCTCTGTTTCTACAGGGGGAGGTATCAAGCCAGTTTTTAATTTTCATTACCTGTATTTGATAATATGTGATCATATTCAAATGTTTTTATTTCCTCAAGCTTTAAAGTACCTTTCATTCATTCTTTCTTAGGCCAATTTTTTTAAATGTCCTTTATTCTTCATAATATCCAGAGCAAGCCATGTCCAATTACTATACATGCTCCCTATTCTCACTTGAAGTTTGACACCTTCAATTACTGAAAATAAACATATTCTCTTGGAATTTTGGTGGCAGAGGACAGAACAGTGATTGCCACCTGCAACAGAATGCTGGCCATAACAACTGCATTATCAGTCAAAGACAGGCTGTGTTCTCAGGCACTTGATTACCTCCTCTGGGAAGAAACCTTGGCAACTGGAAATGCAGTACTAATTCCTTTACTATGTTTTAGAAAGAAGCTTGATAGGCTCCAGGTTAGACATTTACAACTGGCTCTCTGTTTGTATTTCACGGGGCACTGAAATGTGAAAACACCTGAAGAAGTGGACTTCAGACTGGATAGTAACAACTGTTAGGATTTCCTGAGATGATAGATAGCTGGGCTTCAGTTAAGGCATTTACAGTCTGCCTCCTGTTTGCCTTCCAAAATGGAAGTAACAACAGAAACAGGGTAAATAATCAGTGTTTGTCTCATGTAAACACCTTAAGATAATAGTCATGGCAATAGTAAAGGTAATAGTCATGGCAAGGACAAAGCGGGGCGAAACTCCGAGTAAAGGATTAAGGGAGCTCCACTACCCCCATTCTTGGGACAAGGGAGACACTGCACATGTGCAGAAAGGCTCCTTGTGGGTCAAAATTCAGGGAATAATACCAGGCCATAATGAATCTTGCTCTTTCAGAAGGCTTCACTTTGAGATCCATTTGGCTGAGGGGTTCTGTGCACATCCAGTGGAGAGTCCCAGGGTAGGTCAAATGTGGGGAAAGAAACGAGATAACTGGTTTGACAAAAGACAAAGACCAGGAAGAACTGACCTATATAAATGACTTAACCACTTCTCTACTGCACTCCTCCTCACTGAGGAGATGCCCACGCACTTTCTCTCCAGGTATGCATCTCTACCTTGCCTCTGTCTTAACTAAACAAACCATTTCTCTGTGTGCTCTCCTATTTGTTGTGCTATATCTAGTAATAAACTTTGTATCTTCATTTACAGTTTCTGCCCCCATGATAAATACATTTTTCACTGGGGAAAAAGATTCAGGGATAAACAGCTTCTAGCCTCTAACCCTTGCTGGTTTGATGGCTGGGATTCCTGGTTTTCATCCAGGCTGCTGCTGCTAAGTCGCTTCAGTCGTGTCCAACTCTGTGCGACCCCATAGATGGCAACCCACCCTGGGATTCTCCAGGCAAGAACACTGGAGTGGGTTGCCATTTCCTTCTCCAGTGCATGAAAGTGAAAAGTGAAACTGAAGTCGCTCAGTCTATCCGACTGTTAGCGACCCCAAGGCCTGCAGCCTACCAGGCTACCCAGGTTCAATTCCTGGGCATGGAATTAAGATCTAGCTTCACACAACTGCTTACTGTCAGATATTACTGAGATCAGAAATGTCATAGAGCCTTGGAATCTCCCATGTAAGCCTATATTAAAACCTTGTTAAGATCCTCAGTTTTACTATGTCCTCATTTGGAGTTCTTAAGAACTGTTCATAGGAGGAAAGGAGGAAGAAAGACATTTATATATTTATATGAAGACAGTGGCACAAATGACCAACTGAATGCCTTCATTTTTGGTTCTGTTCCCCCCCCCCCCAGGGGTGAGGGATAGGAGTGGGTGTGGATTGGGGTGACTATGAGGAATAACTGGAGGGTTCCTTTGTGGTGATGCAAATGCTCTGTACCTTGACTGGGGTGGTGGTACACAAATCTGCACTTGTAGACACAGAAATCCACGCACACATTGTACCCATGTCAGTGTCCTGGTGTCGATATTTTACTATCGTTATATGAGACATAGGCATTGGGGAAAACTGGATGACAGGTACAAGGGACTTCTCTGTACTATTTTTGCAGATATCTGTGAGTCTATAATTCTTTCACAGTAATAAATTAAGGGGAAAATATCCTTCCAAGGGCACACCCAAGGCCTAAGAAACTCCTCCCTCAGATTTTTCAAAATAGAAGAGCAATATCATTCAGTATGTTTTCTTAAGAGTTGCTTTAAGTTTAAAATGCATGAGCAATCACCCGGATTTTTTTTTTTAATTATTTCAGAAAGGAGGGCTGTGAGAGCCCCCTTGTCACAATAATCCAATGAGTGTGAGTATCAGATTGAATGAAGGATACAAATGAATATCATGGTCTCTTAAAATATTCTCAAGATACTGCACTTTTATTTCTAAGTCTTTGAACTAAGTTTTCCAAGCAAATGCCAGAGATGAGTTTTTTGTTAGGTTGTTCCTGTGGTTATTTGTTTGTTTATTTATTTTTTATTGTCAGAAAAATCTGAGAACCCATGAAGGGGTGGGCACCAAGGAAATGTATGGGAACATCTGTAATTTGTGTATAAGTTTAAGTAGACTGTCCCATATTTTCTGAATGACCAAAACTAGATTTCTGAGAACCCAATCTTGGTTCTTCTCAAAAATCACAACAATCAAGCATTTGTGCTTTCTAGGTAAGCAGGCTATGGAGACAAACTTTAACCATTTGTGTAGTGTAGAGTGTTAAAAACTAGAGAGAATTAAAAGTTTTAATAAAGCTTAAAAAGAAGAAAAACTAAGAAGAAGTTGGTATCCAGATTTCTCAAATTCTAAGGTCTTATCAGAATTCATAAGACAATGTGGGTTTCTAGTCCACAAACGCACATTCTTCCCTGAAGGCCCAGGGAGGCCTTGGCTTTTGAAGCTGCTGCCTACTTCTCTTGACAGGCACTTTAACTAGAAAAAAAAAATGCAGAAGAGGGAGAAAATTATTCTTTAACTGCTCAGGAAAGTAAAGAGACATTTGCTTTATCACTATAAATCCATTTTACCAGCTAGTGGTAGTAAAATTTAGCATTTAGTTAGCTAAAATTTAGCATACCCTTAAGAAGATGGATAGAGGGGTATGAAGGCACTCTGGGAAAAAATGGAAAATTGTCAGATTTATGGAAGCATAGAATGATGGTTACCACAGCTGGAGAGAGAGGGGAAACGGAAAGGTGATGGTCAGTGAGTACAATGTTTCAGTTATGCTAGATAAGGAACTTATGGAGATCTGCTATATAGCAGATATAACTGTACATAGTTAACAATACTGTATACTCAACACTTAAAATCTGCTAAGACTGTAGATTTCATGTTAAGTAAACTTAACATATACATGCACGCATACCCATGCAACTAATAATAAAGGATATGGTAGGAAATTTTGGAAGGAAATGGATATGGTTATGGCCTTAATGGTGGTGATGGTTTCAGAGAAGCATGGATGAGTGATCACACCATTTGTGATTATCCAGGTCATGAAGATATTTTTTATACAGTTTTTCTGTATATTCTTGCCACCTCTTCTTAATATCTTCTGCTTCTGTTAGGTCCATACCATTTCTGTCCTTTATCGAAATGTTTGCATGAAATGTTCCCTTGGTATGTCTAATTTTCTTGAAGAGATCTCTAGTCTTTCCCATTCTGTTCTTTTCCTCTATTTCTTTGCATTGATCGCTAAAGAAGGCTTTCTTCTCTCTTCTTGCTATTCTTTGGAACTCTGCATTCAGATGCTTATATCTTTCCTTTTCTCCTTTGCTTTTTGCTTCTCTTCTTTTCACAGCTATTTGTAAGGCCTTCCCAGACAGCCATTTTGCTTTTTTGCATTTGTTTTCCATAATCACGATGGTGTGATCACTCATCTAGAGCCAGACATCCTGGAATGTGAAGTCAAGTGGGCCTTAGAAAGCATCACTATGAACAAAGCTACTGGAGGTGATGCCATTCCAGTTGAGCTCTTTCAAATCCTGGAAGATGATGCTGTAAAAGTGCTGCACTCAATATGCCAGCAAATTTGGAAAACTCAGCAGTGGCCGCAGGACTGGAAAAGGTCAGTTTTCATTCCAATCACAAAGAAAGGCAATGCCAAAGAATGCTCAAACTACCGCACAATTGCACTCATCTCACACGCTAGTAAAGTAATGCTCAAAATTCTCCAAGCCAGGCTTCAGCAATACGTGAACCGTGAACTCCCTGATGTTCAAGCTGGTTTTAGAAAAGGCAGAGGAACCAGAGATCAAATTGCCAACATCCGCTGGATCATGGAAAAAGCAAGAGAGTTCCAGAAAAACATCTATTTCTGCTTTATTGACTATGCCAAAGCCTTTGACTGTGTGGATCACAATAAACTGTGGAAAATTCTGAAAGAGATGGGAATACCAGACCACCTAACCTGCCTCTTGAGAAATCTGTATGCAGGTCAGGAAGCAACAGTTAGAACTGGACATGGAACAACAGACTGGTTCCAAATAGGAAAAGGAGTACGTCAAGGCTGTATATTGTCACCCTGCTTATTTAACTTATATGCAGAGTACATCATGAGAAACGCTGGACTGGAAGAAACACAAGCTGGAATCAAGATTGCCAGGAGAAATATCAATAACCTCAGATATGCAGATGACACCACCCTTATGGCAGAAAGTGAAGAGGAGCTAAAAAGCCTCTTGATGAAAGTGAAAGTGGAGAGTGAAAAAGTTGGCTTAAAGCTCACATTCAGAAAACAAAGATCATGGCATCCGGTCCCATCACTTCATGGGAAGTAGATGGGGAAACAGTGGAAACAGTGTCAGACTTTATTTTTTGGGGATCCAAAATCACTACAGATGGTAACTTCAGCCATGAAATTAAAATATGCCTACTCCTTGGAAGAAAAGTTATGACCAACCTAGAGGGCATATTCAAAAGCAGAGACATTACTTTGCCAACTAAGGTCTGTCTAGTCAAGGCTATGGTTTTTCCTGTGGTCATGTATGGATGTGAGAGTTGGACTGTGAAGAAGGCTGAGCGCCAAAGAATTGATGCTTTTGAACTGTGGTGTTGGAGAAGACTCTTGAGTCCCTTGGACTGCAAGGAGATCCAACCAGTCCATTCTGAAGGAGATCAGCCCTGGGATTTCTTTGGAAGGAATGATGCTAAAGCTGAAACTCCAGTACTTTGGCTACCTCGTGCGAAGAGTTGACTCATTGGAAAAGACTCTGATGCTGGGAGGGATTGGGGGCAAGAGGAGAAAGGGATGACAGAGGATGAGATGGCTGGATGGCATCACGGACTCGATGGATGTGAGTCTGAGTGAACTCCGGGAGTTGGTGATGGACAGGGAGGCCTGGCGTGAGGCAATTCACAGGATCGCAAAGAGTCGGACATGACTGACTGACTGAACTGAACTGAACTGAACTGAAATCTTGTGTGGAGGTTAGAATGTCTCTTTGCTATTTTCTAGCTCATACAGTGGAGGCTATAGCATGATACTCATGCAAGTTAGATGTAGTCATCTCAAATCCAAGCTCAACCACTCATTAGCTAAATGTCCTTGAGCAAGTTATTTAAGCTCCTTAAGTCTCAGCTTCCTTAACTATAAATAAGACCTAATGACATCTGCACCATAAAGATTTACGAAGATTAAATATTTAAGCTTTAGTATACTGACTTGTAAAAAAAACACTTGAGAAAATTTAGGTGTTAGTTTTGTCTCTTTACTGGATGGATGACAACACTTTAAACCATAACCATAACAGAGTGCACAATCAATAAATACTTGCTGACTGACTGAATGAATTTGCTACTCTTTCTTAACAAATAATATACATATACATACATATATGGGTTTCCGAGATGGCTCGGTGGAAGGCGGGAGACACAGGAGACAAGGATTCCATCCTTGGGTTGGGAAGATCCCCTGGAGAAGGAACTGGCAACCCACTCCAGTATTCTTGCCTGAAAAATCCCATGTACAGGGGAGCCTGGCAGGCTACAGTCCATGGCGTCACAAAGATTGGATATATGTGTGTGTGTGTGTGTGTGTGTGTATGTGTGCATGCTAAGTCACTTCAGTCATGTGTGACTATTTGTGACCCCATGGACTAGTATTCTGCTAGGCTCCTCTGTACATGGGATTTTCCAGGCAAGAATACTGGAGTGGGCTGTATGTATACATATGAATACATATATACATGTATAAACATATGTATACACACATATACATATATTCCTATAAAAGCAACGACTGACCCGTCACATATTCACACCAGCCAAGGGTAAAATGCATGGAAGGGTTAACATCCACTCAATTTGATCTCCTTTGTAAAAGGAGCCCTGGGTGAGAAAATGAGAATCAAACACATATGAAGAAAGGCCAACAGACTCTCTGCTGAATGAATACAGCAGGCTTCTCTAGTGAAGTGTTTTCTTTTAAAAAAAAGCCAGATTCCATTAACTTGAGGCCAGCTTCTCTCATTGTACCTTTTGTAAGTTTTCCCTCCCAGACATTTATTTCCCAGCATCCCAGGGATGAGTAGAACACACGTAGAAGAGATAAGAGTTGTAACTGCCCCACTGAGCCAACAGGCCCCCAGTGTGAGATGAGACAGCTCAACATTATTACTTTACTCACTGAAAGGGAACCCCTGGGCCTGGATACAAGAAGAGAACAGCAAGAGAAAACTTGAGTGTATGGATATGAAACATGCCCGGGCCCAGAGTCAGTAATCCTCATTGTTTATACAAAGATATTGCCTGTCTTCATTTTTAATAGTTCAATAGTCACATGCCACTACAAAGAATACTATTAAAATGGCAAAAGCTTCTAGTAAGGCAAAGTTAACATTTACTGAGAAACTTCCAGCCAGTGTTTCTGCATACAGAAACATACATACATACATTGCCACATTTTTACATACATTGCCACATTTAACTCTCACAACAGTCCTTTGAAGTGCTATGACTGCAGTTCTCAGATGAGGAGACTGAGGTTTAGAAGCATGAAAGAAACAGCCCAGTCATCCAGCTGACAAACTATGCTGTGATTATGCCAAGGTAGTCTGGCTCCAGAATGCACACATCTTAATCTTATAATTTGTGGCCATACAGGAATTTTTAAAAAATAAATCTGTTCAAAACTTTTCAAGTTATACATTTTATTTGTTTAGTTTCTTTGGTTGCAAGACATGCAGTATCTTAGTTCCTGACCAGGGATCAAACCTGTACCTCTTTCATTGGAAGTGCAGAGACTTAACCATTGAACCACCAGGGGAAGTCCTATCACACAGGAATTTTGTGGTGTCAGTTACTTCTTGAAATGAGCAAGAAGATTCAANCAGTATCTTAGTTCCTGACCAGGGATCAAACCTGTACCTCTTTCATTGGAAGTGCAGAGACTTAACCATTGAACCACCAGGGGAAGTCCTATCACACAGGAATTTTGTGGTGTCAGTTACTTCTTGAAATGAGCAAGAAGATTCAATCATCTTTCTTTTTGTATTCATGGTAATATTTGTGGTAAACAGATGTTCATACTTAATCAAGCTAATTCATCAACAAATGCTTTCTTGACTGCTTCATAGGTACCTGTTTAATCCTATGTACCTTTTTAAATGAATTAGTCATTAAGTGGATAAATGAAAAGGTTAGCATAGAAATTCCATTCATTTAAAGTAGAAGTTTACCGTTCATAAATCTGTTTTCACATGAATAAATTAATTTTGTTTTCAAAACAAATTCCTAGGATAAGTTGGCTTTCTCATACCATTCTCCAGTTGAGGCTTAGGGCTACACACAGCTTGTTACCAGCACAGCTAACACCCAAATCTTTTGCTCTTCTCACTCCAAGCCCCTAAATCACAGCTCTCCCTAAATCACAGCTATCTCCAACCAATGACACTGCACTTGGAATCCATCAAATACGAACTGATTCCTTCATCAGACACTCCCTATCACCAAATGAGCATAAGCACAGATGCTGGGCTGGTGGTTTATTGTAACTAAATATTCATCAAAAATGAATGCATTAACAGTTACACACAATAATTAAACCCAAATTAATTTCCTCAGTTAATACATGCCACAGAATTAAATTAAACCTCAACAGACAACAGGGCAGACTAAAACTATTAATCCTCCCATAAGCAACAATAATTATTTTTGCCAATATTTATTTCATTTGCATCTATAATGTTACATTGCAATTTTTCACATACCGATGATTCTCTGCTTTTTCCAGATCAAGAACTTCCTAGTATTAGTTCAAAGTAATCTGTCAACAGAAATTTTCATGGACTCAGTTTAGGAGCAAATTGTTAACATTTGGGGAAGCAAGGTTCATTAACGATAGTGCTATAATTTGCAATGAGATCCACTGACTGCAATTGGGTGTGCACAATTAACAGATGTAAACCCTGTAAATGACTGAAGACTAATTTCATGTTATATGGAATATGCCTAAAGTCACATATAAAATATGAAATACTTCAAAAATTAATATTTCTATTATTTATATACTTAATGAGAAGCAATCATGGTTTTCTCTGGTTAGAAAATTATGTTTGTAAAATGTATTGTTATATTTTTCAATAAATTCTTACTGGAGCTGTCATATGTGACTAGAATTATGCTAAGTCCTGGGACAACAGTGCAAAAATAGTCACAATTCATTTCCTCATAAATCTTGCTTTCAGTGGGAGACAGACATACTTTCAACTAGAAACTAAATAGTTTGTGCCAAAAGTGTATAATGCCTACTTCAAGAAATAAGCATTGGGCAAACTAGTATGAGATGGCATCCATTAGATTATGAAACTTTGGGTAAATTGTTTAAACTCTTTAAACTTCAGTTTTTTCATCTGTAAAAATTGGTGTAAGGATCAGATAATGAGAATATTTGCTACATTCACTGTATGTTCTCCATATGTCAAGCATTGTACCCAATACATTGCATGTATCTTCTCATTTTTTAGAAAAACCTACAAGGTGAAATTAATATTATCAGTACTGTCATTTTACATGGTTATAGAAGTTAGCTGTGGTCACACGGCCAATGGAATAATAGCTGAATTTGAATTTGGTTAAGAGGACTTTGTGTGCTGTGCTTAGTTGCTCCGTCTTGTCCAACTCTGTGACCCCATGGATTGTAGCCTGCCAGGCTCCTCTTTTCATGGGGATTCTCCAGGGCAAAATACTGGAGTGGGTTGCCATACCTTCCTCAGGGGAATCTTCCCAACCCAGGGATCAAACCCAGGTCTCCTGCATTGTAGACGGATTCTTTACCGTCTGAGCCACCAGGGAAGCCAGAGAGACATATTAACTATCAAGATATTTTGCCAACTAAGTAAAGAATTCAGAGACAGACATTAGCATAGTTCTCCCTCTGTGTAATCAGCAACCAAGAATTTATTGAAAAGAGTAACCAGTCTTTTTTCTTCCCAACTACTAACTGACATTTTAACTGATAGTTCAGTCATGACAAAAAAGCATGTAATGCAACTTAATAACAAATATGTTGTCTCCAGAGGACACAGTTCTGCAGTTTCCATTCAAGCATATGTTATTTCTGAGAAGAAACATATGTGAATTTCAGCACAGAGCTATTTAATGGTAACTGATTAATATTTCTTGGCTATGACTTTAATGGGGAGTTGAGAGTTTTTATAAATAGAATCTAGAAGATTGTCACCCTCTCACTGTTGAAATTTTCTTAAAGCAATAGAAAAAAAATCTGTGACTTTGGGCTAGGAATAATAGCTGCTAAGTAAATAAAGGGATTGGCCATCTATATGGAGTCCTACCAAATGATTTCCAAGAAGTGCTTTAATACTATTAAATAGATCAAAAAAGGATATAAGAAGAGAATACTATAAACAAATAATAGAGTCCTTCATTGCATATGTTACTGTCTGCAGCAAGATCAAACTCCCATAAAATGTTTGTATCGGCCTCACATAGTTAAATTGTTCTGACAGAGACTATTGGTAAATGCAATGGGTATCAGTCTTTATCTTCCCAAATGTGAATGAATTAACCTCATATCTAATGTATCAACTCGACTTCCTTGGCAGAACTACTTTCCCCTTCTGATTGTGTGCTTGGCTGCCTCTGTCATGTAAGAATCAGTCCTCCTTTTGGTGGTGGTTCCTGGTTTCTATGTGAGAATCAATATTTGGTTTCAGTGAAGTTCATTTTTTTCCAGAGACAGCTACAATCTAGGCAAGATGGGCTTCTCATTTCACAGGACAATAGCAGCATGTGATCTAAACTTTTCAATTATTGTGAATTTCATTTTATTTTTAACTGTTTCTTTCCTTTTCTTTTTTGCTGAGAGTCCTGGTATAAAGGCATTCTCTTTTTTTTTGCCTCTTTGTGCAAAGGGAATAAATACATAGCCACAGGAGGTTCAGACAGTCATCTAGGGACCCAGGAGAGCTAGCTTCTAAATGTAAACAAGACAAAAAAAGGCAGAGAAGGAAGGAAGTAAAGAAGGGAGGGAGGGCGGGAGGGGAGGAAGAAATTATGATATCACTGTAATAATGGATCAAGTTTAAATTAAAAGCTGAAACAGCAGTGAACTTTTATTTTTACTATTATGTATGCCAAAAATTTCCCTTTATTGTTCAGCCAGTTTGAGTTGGCTTTTCTGCTACCTGCATTATGAACATTCTTGCAAATACTACCTTATACGAAAGTGTATAAGAAAGGCTTGTAATTCATAAATCTTTTTGTGCATGTGATGACTTTCCGTTTTCAGTTCTCAGGCCTTTGAAGCCTATCTAATTTTCTTTCTCCCTTCCAATGGGTAAATTAAAACATCTAAATCATTTAATGACCCAACCTGGATTCTAGTCTCAGATCATTGGAGTTAACAATCAAGAGTATTAGTTTTGGAGTGAAATAGATCTTGCATTTCCAGTGCAGCCACTTCTAGTTATCACCTTGAGATCAATGCCTTATCTTGGCTCTGTCCAATTCTTCTTATATAACTGTATTAGTTTGTTTTGGCTGCCACAACAAATTACCACAAATTTAGCAGTTTAAACAACATAAATGTGTTCTGTTGTGGATCAGAAGTATGATCTGGGTCTCACTGCCCCAAAATCAAGGAAGGGATTTGCAGGCTAAATTCCTTCCTATTGGGCTTCCCAGGTGGCTCTGTGATAAAGAATCCACCTGCAGTGCAGGAGACATGGTCAGAAAGATCCCCTGGAGAAGGAAATGGCAACCCATACCAGTATTCTTGCCTGGGAAATCCCATGAGCAGAGGAGCCTGTGGTGGTGTGAAAGAATCTGACATGACTTAGCAACTAAACAACAACAACCCCTCCTGTTGTCTCTGAGTGGGAGCTATTTGCTTTTCCAGCTCCTGGCTCCCGTCTTCAAAGGCAGCAAGAGCAGGCTAACTTCTCATACCACTTCACTCCGATCCCGTCTGTCACATTTTTAGGGACTTTTGTGATTACACTGGGCCCACCTGGAAAACTCTTTCCTTTGCAATGAAAAATAACAGATTCACGGGTCTTGGGGCTTTGGACATGGACATCTTTGGGGGCATTATTCAACTTATTACAATAATATACACTTTCAGGTTTGGAAGAATTAATGGCATAAACTACAAACTAATGGCATACACTAATAGCATAAACTACACATAATAAGTAGATTTTAATTGCAAGTACTATTATTAAACCACAAGGGAACAAGATTCAAATCAGTCTTTGATCTTCCAAATCAGGGTCTCAAGAACCAGGAAGAAGTGTATATATATAGTTGACATTGCTTCTTTAACCTATTCATCAATCTGGTTTCCATGTGCTTTCTGTCCTTGCATTGCCGTGTCCCTATTTCCATTGCCCAGACTGCTTGCTGTAGTTCTTTCCCAGATGTGTTTAAACTCTTGACATGCTGATTTCCTGGATGGTAACAAGGTAAGCTAAGTCACTTCAGTCGTGTCCGACTCTGTGCAGCCCCACAGATGGCAGCCCACCAGGCTCCCCCGTCCCTGGGATTCTCCAGACAAGAACACTGGAGTGGGTTGCCATTTCCTTCTCCAATGCATGAAAGTGAAAAGTGAAAGTAAAGTCACTCAGTCGTGTCCAACTCTCAATGACCCCATGGACTGCAGCCCACCAGGCTCCTCCATCCATGGGATTTTCCAGGCAAGAATACTGGAGTGGGGTGCCATTGCTTTCTCCCACAAACATGAAGTTGGCTCGGAAAAGACAAACACAAAAGACAAACACAAACAGTTACATGACCACACTGCACTTATGTGAATTTCAAACCTTGGAAAAATTAATCTGTGTTGATAGAAATGAGGATTGTGTCCATTCTAGAGGCAGTGCCACTGGGCAGGAACACAAAGGGAAATCTTAGGGGCTGGAAACATGCTGTTTCTTAGTCTAGGTCCTGGGCACAGGCATGCTTATTATATGTAATGCTTTACACTCATGATCATACTTTTCCTGTATATATGACAGATTTCAAAGACATATTTGCTTTAAAAATTCTCTCTGTAAACACATACACTAACAGCAAACTAAATCTTGCTCTTGGATGGAACGTGAAATGTTCACACACAAACACACAAAGAAAAAAAATGGAAAAAGACTGCCTCAAGCCAGATAAATCATGATGATAATATAGATCACAGACCAATGGAAGGCCCTTCTTTCTAGGATGACGATTCCCTGAGGGTGAGTTGGTGACTCTTCTATACTTTCAGAGGACTCTGGGTCTTGGATCGCAGCATCTACCTCTCTGGACTCAACATGATCCATTCCTGGCTTGTCTCTGTCTAGCCTCAGTTCCTTGAGGGCAGGAACTGAGCCTTTAACTACAGGATTTTAGTACCTAATGATATACCTGACAGGTGACAGGCGCTCCATAAATACCTGTGAAATGAATGGATGTGTATATGAATTAATGCTAAGACATGGACTGTGTAAAGCTGACAGAAAAGAGAGATTAAGGGCATGCATCTGGCTGAGGGGAGCAACTGCATATAAATCCTGACAATAGCATATTTACAAGTTTGAAAAAAAAGGACTGAGGTGCTAATAATTGCTTGCAATCCATTGGAGGACAGCTGCTCTTGCTTTGCTTTATAAGGCCTTGTGCTCTGGTACTGTTTACCATTTAAAGGGCCCAAGGTGGTGCTGGATCTGTATTGTCAGTAATGAAAGCAAATGTGTGAGCTGCTTGGACTGATTAAAGGTAAGTTATTTCAGGGGCATTTGGAATAAGTACACATAGAGAGGCAGAGCCATTCTTTTGGTGTCCTTTCTGGGAATAAGTCAGAGAAATTAGCATGTCTGAATTCTTTAGAGACGTTTCCAAATGCCTTTCAGCCACTAGTTTACAATTTTTTGTACTAGAGGCAGAACCGACATATTTTATGCATGTCATATTGAGTCTGATCTGAATTTGACAAAAGATCCAGTATCCTTAACAAAGTTTCTGGTATTAAATGCTAGGGGAAAAACTGTACTAAACCCAATTCCTATCTAATTGCCAGTAAAATACTTAAAAATAGAAAGAAGGAAAGTAGGAAAGAAGGAAGAAAGAGAGGGAGGTAGGGAGGAAAAAAGAAAGAAAAGGAAAGAAAGAAAGAAGAAAGGAGGGAAAGAAAGAGGAAGAATGAGAAAAAAGAATGAGAGGAACAGGTGGATAGAAGCAAAGAGGGTGCAAGAAAAAGACAGAAGAGAAAAGCAGAAAGGTAGAGACAGAGAGGAAGGGAATAGAGGGAAAAAGGAGAAAGGGAAAGAGAATGAGAATTAAAAAGAGGAAGCAAAGTGGTCATAAGAAAGTCCACAGATTTTAATAAACTATTTTAGAAGTTTTCCAAGGGGAAATTTTTTTTAATTAGCCAACAAAGTGAATTCTAAATGTATTTAATAATAAGAGATGGTGTTATTAAATTAAAGCTAAAGATGCTAAAAACAGATCGAAGAAAGCAAGACAAATGATAATGGGATCTAATTGCTTCATTGTCCTGCACTGTGGAAATTTTGCTCAAATGTTCAGATTTCTGAAATGGTCTGAGTCACAGCAAGAATCAAAGAAGGGAGTAGACTGGAGAAATGCACCAGACTGGAAAGTCATCACCAGGGAAGGTAGTTTGTTCAACATCCTATTCTTCAGAATTGGGAAAACATGAAATTAGAAACAAGGTTATTCGTACCAAAGGACAAAAAACCTAGTTCCTCCAGTGAACACAGCATGAAGCTGAATCACAGGTGACCCACGAAGTGAGAAGGTCCTTGTGTCTGTATTTCATCAGAGGGCCATTATAAAAACTATTCCTTAGGCTAACAGAAATGATGTCATCAACTCAAACTTATGAGTCTATAAGTTCCTGGTACTTATTCATTATAAACAGCCTGCTTCTAAATTTCAAAAGAAACTTTCTTACTCTTGTACGTGATTTTATACTAAGATTAGGTATGTAACTCAAATGGAACAAAACAATTAAATAAGCGTGCTACATGATGTATATCTCCCAGTGGTAGATTGTATTCAGTTCCATTCAGTCGCTAAGTCATGTCCGACTCTTTGTGACCCCATGAATCGCAGCACACCAGGCCCCCCTGTCCATCACCAACTGCAGGAGTTCACTCAAACTAATGTGCATCGAGTTGGTGATGCCATCCAGTAATCTCATCCTGTTGTCCCCTTCTCCTTCTTCCCCCAATCCCTCCCAGCATCAGGGTCTTTTCCAATGAGTCAAATCTTCACATGAGGTGGCAAAAGTATTGCAATTTCAGTCTCAGCTTCAGTCCTTCCAATTAACACCTAGGACTGATCTCCTTTAGGATGGACTGGTTGGATCTCCTTGCAGTCCAAGGGACTCTCAAGAGTCTTCTCCATCACCACAGTTCAAAAGCATCAATTCTTCAGTGCTCAGCTTTCTTCACAGTCCAACTCTCACATCCATACATGACCACTGGAAAAACCACAGCCTTGACTAGATAGACATTTGTTGGCAAAGTAATATCTCTGCTTTTCAATATGCTATCTAGGTTGGTCATAATTTTCCTTCCAAGGAGTAAGCATTTTTTAATTGGCTGCAGACACCATTTGCAGTGATTTTGGAGCCCAAAAAAATAAAGTCTGACACTGTTTCCACTGTTTCCCCATCTATTTCCCATGAAGTGATGGGACCGGATGCCATGATCTTTGTTTTCTGAATGTTGAGCTTTAAGCCAACTTTTTCACTCTCTTCTTTCACTTTCATCAAGAGGCTTTTTAGTTCCTCTTCACTTTCCCCCATAAGGGTGGTGTGTCTGAGGTTATTAATATTTCTCCCGGCAATCCTGATTCCAGCTTGTGTTTCTTCCAGCCCAGCGTTTCTCATGATATACTCTGCATATAAGTTAAATAAGCAGGGTGACAATATACAGCCTTGACATACTCCTTTTCCTATTTAGAACCAGTCTGTTGTTCCATGTCCAGTTCTAACTG
>SJYX01023740.1:284828-299647 GCA_006410675.1 Oreotragus oreotragus
TATTGAGTGCAGCACTTTCACAGCATCATCTTTCAGGATTTGAAATAGCTTAACTGGAATTCCATCACCTCCACTAGCTTTGTTTGTAGTGATGCTTTCTAAGGCCCACTTGACTTCACATTCCAGGATGTCTGGCTCTAGGTGGGTGATCACATCATCGTGATTATCTGGATCGTGAAGATATTTTCTGTACAGTTCTTCTGTGTATTCTTGCCACCTCTTCTTAATATCTTCTGCTTCTGTTAGGTCCATACCATTTCTGTCCTTTATTGAGCCCATCTTTGCATGAAATGTTCCCTTGGTATCTCTAATTTTCTTGAAGAGATCTCTAGTCTTTCCCATTCGGATGTTTTCCTCTATTTCTTTTTCTTGCTATTTTTTGAAACTCTGCATTCAAATGGGAATATCTTTCCTTTTCTCCTTTACTTTTTGCTTCTCTTCTTTTCACAGCTATTTGTAAATCCTCCTCAGACAGCCATTTTGCATTTTTGCATTTCTTTTCCATGGGGATGGTCTTGATCACTGTCTCCTGCACAATGTCATGAACTCCGTCCATAATTCATCAGTCACTCTATCTATCAGATCTAGTACCTTAAATCTATTTTTCACTTTCACTGTATAATCATAAGGGATTTGATTTAGTATTACTATTTGTCAATTTTCTTTAGCATGCTCCTCCCTGTGGATGGATGATACATTCCAATAAATCTGAACTCAAAATGAAAGGATGCTTCATTTTTTTAGGAAAACAAAGCAGAAGTGATACACAGCTTTTCCAAGCAGAAGTTCTAGAGTCAGGATGTAAGTGCCATGTTTCTTTTCCCACTGATAAAACAATCAAAATGCTCCTGATAGAGGCTGCTCCAGCAATCTAGCCCCTCCACTGAACATAGCATAAAGCCGAACCATAGCTTATCCACAAAGAATAGGCAGTACCTTTCATTTTACAAGTCATTGAGATTTTGGGGGATCAGAAATTAATTTACCCTGTCCTAAATGATACAGGACCCAAGTAACTGAAACAAAAATAAGGGTCAAATATATAAATGCCTTAATTTGTCCAATCACTAGCTATTTGACATACTGAGATCCTGTGCTCAACTCTGGGATATCACAAGTAAGAAAGCAACATGGGTTGAAAATTCTGAAGGAAGACCACAAAGAGAGTTGTAGCTTGAGCAAGACATTATCAGACAGGCATTTTTAGAGACTGCATTTCTAGTACAATAGGTAGACTCACTCAAACAGAGTCATAACTAAAGGAGAGACTTCGTGTGATAAAACAGTGGGAGGGGGGTTAGAAGTGATCGGAGTTGAAAAAAAATCTTCTTCAACTTACTGAGGCATCTAGAGTAAGAATGTTTAGGTGCTTGTGAAAAGACAACAACAACAACAAAAGCTGGACTGGTGATTGCACCAAGTCTACTTTTTTGTCCTAATATGATTGTATCAGTATTTGGGGCCTTCCCTGGCGGATCAGTAGTAAATAATCCACCTGCCAATGCAGAAGAGGTGGGTTCAATTCCTGAATCAGGAAGATCCCCTGAAGAAGGAAATGGCAACCCCCTCCAGTATTTTTGCCTGGGAAAGCACATGGATAGAGGAGCCTGGTGGGTTACAGTTCATGGGATCACAAAGAGTCAGACATGACTTAGTGACTAGACTACATCAGTAATTTTGGTGTCATTAAAGTAAAACTGCTATCCTGTCAAAATTATGTATTGATGCCAATAATTTTCAATCTCACATTTCATAACCATCAAAAATCTGTGCTTTATGAAATGAGTTTTGGAGTATTCAATGTATGTTCAGCTTAAAAGGTATATTCAATGACAGCAAAAAAAGAATTTGTGTTCAGGGACATCAAAAAATATATATAGATGTAGAAATTTCAAAGATACCAACTAATGTCTACACAAGACCTAGAAAACTATAAGTTGTCTAAAATTTAACCTTTAAATTAGACATTGACTGTGATTAAGATGAGAATGACAACTACGATGTGACATTTTCTTTTCAATAATGGGAGCAAGAGACAACTAATTGTTCATTAAATTTCATTTCATTGCCCTCTTTTGGGGTGCAATGAAACACTTCTCAGCTTTCCCTGGAGTTACCTCAGGTCATGTGATTGAGGCATGCTCACTGGTAGCATGCCAAGATGTATTTTCAGTTTACATGTTTGCTTTTGTTTAATTTCAAAACTACAGAGGAATCTATTCTCTTGACCAGTGATTCCCAAGACCTACTACTCAAGAGCATTAACTTTCAAAAACTTCACAGAAAGGCTAGATTAGCAAAGGATACAAGGATGTGGGAAACAGGTGCACTTTCAGAGGACCAGATAAAGACAGACAACCAAAGTAAACCAAAACAAAATACTTTTAGAGGAGCAACAATCAGATGCCAATCAAAATAGCAAGAATATTCTAATGCTAAATGTCTAAGAGTGTGAGCTGATTCAAACTTTATGTAACTTTATGTTCATGAAATCAAAAAGAAACAGCTTAATTTTAAGTGGATGTATTTCTAAGCTGTAATGTAGTCTCTTGGTTAAAAAAATAAATAAAATGTTTGATGACTCTTGAATCTCAGACTTACAACAAATATTTATTGACTTCTAAGGTCATTCCATGGTTTACCTCTTTATCTATAGGACAGCCCAAGTTGATGGGCATATATTCCTAAGTGGAAATAGAATCCTAGAGAAAAAGTAACATATCTAAAGTACACACAACTGGGAAGAGGTAGAGATGGGATTCCAATCCAGGTCATCTGACTCTAGCAACTACACCCCATGGTCTATACTACCACCACATATTCCTCCCATGGGGGCTAGCTAAGCTTGAAAAGCCATTTCACTTAAACAGATGAGCCATTTGCTTTCACATTAGTACATTCAGGATAGGCTAAATAAGTGCCCAGAAAAAGTTTAGCTAGCAATTATACCCTCTAACACCCCCAGGAACATTTCCTGAATATTTAGAGCTTTCTAAATCCTACTTTAGTACAAAAAGTCAAGCATGGAGTCTCTTAGAGGCACTAAAATATGCTGGCAATATTTCTGATGTCTACAAACTAGGTAAGAAATACAGAAGGAAAAAACAACTAAAATATTTATGTCCAGATGAATCCACCAGGCGAGGCAGGTAGGGGAGACAAACAAGAAATGGAACTCCGTAGTATCATGTGGACCTATTATTCCCAAGATCCTTATTTAGGACCAAAGAGGAAAACATAGGGGCCACAAATAAGTTTCACACCATGAATCTTCAAGAAGCTATGATCACAATGAATAAATCCATACAAAGACTGAGTGCAACTTTTTCCTGAGTCCATTTTCTCTAGCAAGATGCAGAATGCTACCATCAAATCCATGGTGGACAGAGTGCCAGTCTATACTTCATGGAAAGATGAGAGAAAGAGAATCCTGTGCTTGGAATTATCTGTCCCTATTGAAATCTCACACACAACTAAGACACAGTCAGCTGACAAAGATGTAGCTCTTTAATAAGAGGCTGAATCCAGTTCAGGAGGGATGTGTATTGCTTCAAAACACCACCATTAGGATGGATGTACTGTACCTTCTTTGCCCCAATTTGAGGATAGAAGTTGTATGTTAAAACTTTCTGCAAAATCTTTTTTCAAGAAAATAGTCAGTGACAGCACCCCCATTAGAACTAGATATGAAACATAAAATGTGGAGCACTGATTATACCTGGTTTTCTAAGAATTTAAGGTCATTTGTTTCTGGATAAAAGCATGTAAGTATTCAAGGAATACTTTCAATGAATCTCATGGGTTTTCATGAGCATTTATGCTGTAACAAACTTTCTTCTAATTTTATTCTCTCTCTAAGAAAACAAACAAACAAACAAACTAAACACCTGCTTTCTTTCACAGATTCAGACTTGAAAAGTTCATAGTTAAAGGTCTGTATCTTTATCAATTTTACATTTTAAGATTAAAAAGAAAAGTATATTGGCACCTTTGTTAATTCCTGTCCAGGTGCATGGAAAGATCTTTGAAAATTTGCAATGGACAATTTATTAAGGATACTGAATACTGAAAATGATTAATTTTTATGATTAGAAGGGACAGCTTATTTACTTGTAGGTTTAATAAAGGAGAATTTGTAGTTATTAAAAAAAGATTTTGTATGGCAAATGTGAAAACACTGACAGACATGCTCATGAAAAACTGAATTTAAGAGAACATGAATGGACAAAAATAAAATCACTATACACTTTTACCTGGCAGCAAAGAAGACCATAAGAGTTCTTCACATCACAATTCACTAGTGTGTTCAGAGGTCACAATCAGACAAGAAATGTGCTCCAAGCAATTATTTTTAATGAAAACTTTCTAAAGTTTCTGAGCACTTTACTATCATTTAATCAGAATAAATTCAGAGTTGTTTCTGCAGTAACATCATCCTCACTCACGTGTACGCAAATGAGCCTTTCCTGAGTGGATGATAGAAGGGTATATGGAAACTTTATGTATCAATAGGATTATATTCCTTTATATATAGATATCAAAAATAAAGGTATCACATTAGGCAAAATGTGTAAGAATCATCAGAGGAAGGAGCCAAGCGATCAGAGAAGACACAGGGAGTTTCAAGTTTGAAAGACATCAATCTTTGTCATTAAGCCTTTCTGGCCTGGGATAAGTCCATGCCTATTCCTGGTCTTAGGAACATCCTTTATATATCTAGACATTTAGCCCAGGGTTGGGAAACTATGATCAGTGGGCCCAATCTGAACCACCATTTGTTTTTGCAAATAAAGTTTTATTGGAATGTGATTATAACCATTCATTTACATGCTGTCTATTGTTGCTTTCAAGCTATAAGAGCAGAGTCAAGGAGTTGTAACAGAGGCTGTGCTGCTGCTGCTGAGTCGCTTCAGTCGTGTCTGACTCTGTGCGATCCCACAGATGGCAGCCCGCCAGGCTGCCCCATCCCTGGGATTCTCCAGGCAAGAACACTGGAGTGGGTTGCCATTATGGTCTACAAAATCTAAAATATTTACTATCTGGTCCCTTACAGAAAAAGATTGCCAAACCCTGAGCTGGGCTATGAGGTTGACGTGATTCTCAAAAATGCCTACTCTATAAAATGGTGTTCTAAAGTGATTTCTGACAGTCCTCCAATTAAACATGGGGTAGTACAAAAAGCAGTAGGTGGAGTAGGAAATGGCAACCCACTCCAGTATCTTTGCCTGGAAAATCCCATGGACAGAGGAGCCTGGTTGTCTATAGTCCATGGGGTTACAGAGAGTCAGACATGACTGAGCGATGGAGCACGGACACATTCATAAAAGAGGACAGATCAACAACATTTAGACAGATGGAGAAGTATTGATAGAACACTTCCAGCCCTCCCAAAGATCTCTGTGTGCTCCTTTCCACTCACTCCCCCATAAAGGGAATCACTATCCTGACTTCCAAAACTATAGAGTGATTTTCAAGTTCTAGAATATCATATAATTAGAATTATACAATATGTACTCTTTCATCTAGGACTTGATTCACTTAGTGTCTGCATCCATGTTGTTGCATGTATTTAGAAGTTCATTTATATTATTACTGAATGGCATTGAATTGAATTAAGGAACCACAATTTGTACAATCACCTGTTGATTGAAATTTACATTTGTTGCGGGCCCCGGGCGGCGGGGCGGCGGCGGAGGCTCGGCCCGAGCCGAGAGCGAACAAAAGGGAGCGCGGGCGAGGGGGAGGGGGCGGCCGGTGGCGGGGGGCAGGGAGGCTCGGGGAGAAGGAGGCGACACGCGAAGCCCCGCAGCCCGCGGGCGCCCGGCCGGTGCCGGCTCGGCGCACGGCAGCCGAGCCCCGCCGACCCGCCCGTCTGCGGCCGCCGCTCCTTCGCCCGGGGGCCGAGGGCAAGGCCGGTGGCCGTGGTGGTCGTGGTGCTGGAGGCGCGGGGCTGCGGGCAGGGCCGCGGCTGCCTCCAACGACATCGCAGCCTCTCGCCCGGTCCTCTCCACGGCCCCAAGCCGCAACTTACTCGAGTGGAAGGAAGCAAGGCCCCGCCAAAGATGGTTGCAAAAAGATCTTGAAGCCAAGGCGCTGGTGTTTTGTGATCCTCGCAATGGTGGCAAAGAAGTCAGAAGAGAGCACGCTATCTTCAGATGCATTACATCTGAAATTCTCCCTGGAGGTGGAAGAAGGGGGCTCTCTCCTAGGTGGTTAGTGGTTTGGAGCCCTTTTCGCCTTAAACTGAGCCACAAAAGGATGGAAGACACCCCCTGGGGTGGGGAGAAAGCCCTGGTGTAAAAGACACACGTTTTGCTTTTCAGAGAAAAAGCCACTGGGGCCAGATTGAAACATGGCATGTTCGGTTCATGTAGTCCCTTTTTTTTTTTTTTAAATGGGGGAATGATATTGAGTAATTCAAGAAGGGAGATGTGTACAAATGTAACAAGCACATAGTGTACCTATAGCAGGTGGTCACGGCCTCTAGAACGCAAAAAGATACATACATAAACCCCATGTAAAGACCACAGAGGTGTATAACCCTTAACACCCCCAGATGGAGACAATATATTCCACCATATCAGGTATGCCGTTTATCCAGCCCTGGGTCCTGGTTCCTACATGATTCAGACATGCACTGGGTCGAATGGGTTTTGTTTTTTGTTTTTAACGCGAGGAAGCCCCAAATCAAGTGCACTGTGCTTACCCGGAAAATGGAAGGTCTGAAAACTGCCACCATAACCTCTTAAAAAGGCTCACTCCTGTTTAATCTCATTCTGAAGATACTAGTAGTTCTCCAGGAGCCGTGCAGACTCACAGCACAGAAAGCTTTTCTGTGCTTTATTTTAAATATTGGCTAATATGTGCAAAGTGTGCTGAAAAGTTTTCTTTGTTTTCTAAACCTCAGTGTGTCTCTCCTCTGCATTAACTTCCATCGAGGAAGCCATTGTTCTCTGTTATGGGGTCATTGTCTGATGTAAATTGGAAGGAGCATTTTTGCTATTTAAGACTTTTCATGTAAATGAACCAAATGATTGTCTCACAGAAGAGTTGTTGGTCTTTAACTGCCAACTGCACCTTGTTTGGAGTTGCACATAGATTGGGATACATATTTACATGTGTTTGGAAAGACCTGTGTAATCTGCAAGTTCTGCAAACCACTGGATCACATTTATCAATGTTACAAGACAATGAAATTGAAACTCATCTTCTTTTAGCCTGAAAACGGTGCCAGTACCCTGTGGGTTGAGTTTCAACTTTATTTGGGCTTGATTTCATTTGAAAGGAGGCCTTTTTTTCTTCTCTCAAAGGTGGGCCTTTATTAATATGCATGTGAAAACATGACGTGCATTGAAATAAATACAAGGCCTTGCTTATGAAATCTTGATACACTACACAAATTACAATGTATGAATTTCATAACATCCCTACCTGCTGTAGTAAATCCTAGCTTTCTTAAATTTAGAATCTTTGTGTACTTATAATACTTTCTTGCCCCTCCCCCAATTCCCTTCCTCCAAGAGTTGAAAGCACAGCATAGTGTTTGAATGGTTTCAAGAACTGTACTCCCCAAACTCAAATCTGGATTGCCTTCGTTTGTAGAACTGCCTCACATGGCTTCATAATGTCAAATACTTTTTGAACAGAGCTTTATTACAAAGCCCGGCATTTTGGTCAAACCCCGGCTGGAGGAAAATTTGTTTGAAAGCACAATTCATCATCTGTACAAGCGGCAACAGTTAACATTGCATCTGCTTTTAAAAAACCCTAAACAAACCAAAAATAAAAGATAATTTCTTGCAAATTATCTTTGTTCTATTTTTACAAAGAGGATTTCAGAGAAATCCCTTCTCCAGGTAGACCATCAATGAAAAGCAAAGTACCCATTCATCTTAATTCTATGAAATCACTGAATTTCACAACAGAAAAAAAAACAAATTTTAGGGTAAGTTTTTAAAAATAAAAACACTACCCCTCTTCCAAAAAACCAATACAAAGGTTCATTCTATTATTGTGCTATTTTGGACACCATTCTGCTTTGAGCAACAATAGAGTAAAGAATGAAATAGTCTATTATTTGACTGCTGTAGATAAGAAAGGGCAAAACAAAGAAATCATACTATTCTTCTGCCAAATAGAAACTAAAGGAATTCCAAATCCTTTGGGATTTTGTTGGTGCTGTTTTTACCGCTAACTCTTAATGTCTCCGTTTTTCCTCCAATCAGTGAATTGCAAAATCCCAGCTTTTTCTTTTTTAAAAGCCTTTTGTGGTTTGAAGAGGCATTGCAGGCACATACAGATAGTCAATCTACATATATCATACTTGCCCTCTGAATTCTATGAAATTGGGAAATTCCTTTGTTGGGCAGAGCACACAAAAGGTGTGCTCCTTGTGGGAGAAGGAAAACAAAAAGAAAAGCCTTTTCTTTATCTCACCATCAAAAGGCCTGACAAACCACTCCTTAAACTGACAGGCCTCTGACTTGAGCTGACACATTTTTTTAGCTCAAAACTAAGCTAGGCCTAGGTGTTTATAGAGTTCCATATGTTAAATCTGTTGTCTTGTTTTCAAAGGAATTATTACACTATTTGACACTGGGATTATAATTCTAAGATCTGTAGCTGATCCACCTCAAAGGCTGAACAAAATATTGATAGAACCAGAATTTTTTTCAAGTTTTCGAAAACATCCTTGAAAGAAATCATAACCAGATTTAAATTACTATCAACCTGCCAGAAAAAGACTGACTGGAGGTCTAAGAGAGGATTCCTCTTAGTATTTGTTAGTGATTCCATAAACAGATCCCCTTTCCCGAACCTCCTTTGGAAATACCTGCAAAGCCTTCACTAGGAGACCTGAAGGGGGTGGGGCTGTGTCCTATTAAAAGACAAGCTGAGATGCATTAAATTTTTTTAAATTTGATTTTAAGTTGATTTGAGCAAAAATCTTTTCCAAGAGGGCAGTGCCAAACAGGAAGTGATGGGGCTCCACCCACAGAGCTGGGGAGAGGTAGAGAGGAGGTGAGGATGTGCAGCGAGGAAGTTACTTGATTGGCTCCGGCTTAACGTGCAGATGGCTGTTCGTGATCGGTCATCCTTATCGGTTTTGATTTCCTAACCCTGAGGTATTTCTGGCCTTAGATTTTGATCTATTTACATAAGTGGTGAGGGCATTGGCACCAGCTCAGTTTAATGGACTTGTCACCTAATGGATTTCATGATGCAAAGTTGGACGTTATTTTAGAGGCCCATGACCTCATAATTCCTGGCCCCTAGATGGACTCACTAATCTTCATCTCCTGCTGTCTCTTTAGGCCTAAGAAACCAGCTTTGCCCAAGGAAAAAGAGGGATAAGGTCGAGGAAAGGGTTGTTGTGTGAACTCTAGACAATCAAAAAAGAGCAAGAAATTTTGGGTTTGGGATACCAGCCAAGAGTCATCTTCAGAAGCTATGGGCCAATGGATAGGGCCTATTGAGAACCTCATAAGGTCTCCTAACCCTTGGCAACTTTTACATTAAGCCTGGGCTTCTTTGAAAGGAACTGGCGTTTGGGCTTGTTTTCTACTAAGTCCAAGAGGAGAGAGGGAGAAAGAGAAGAACTAGAAAGGTATCTGAGCCAAGGAAAAGCAATCAGACTTAATGCTTTTGGGAAGAGAAGCTAAAGTGTGGGTCATTTCCACCCGAGAAGGGATCTCATTGGTCCCTATGCAAATCCTCATCTTTGCATCTTCCAACAGCCCCACCAGTTAGCCCAATGCCTTGCACATCCCATACTTGAAATTAACTAGTTACTTGTGAACTAAGGATGGATAATAAACCCACAAGTACCTAGAAATAGTACTTGGGTCCTGGTGGCTCAGACGGTAAAGCCTCTGCCTGCAGTGCGGGAGACCTGGGTTCGTCGATCCCTGGATTGGGAAGATCCCCTGGAAAAGGAAATGGCAACCCACTCCAGTACTCTCGCCTGGAAAATTCCATGGACTGAGGAGCCTGGTAGGTTACAGTCCATGGGGTCGCAAAGAGTCGGACACGACTGAGCAACTTCACGTTTCACCTAGAAATAAGCATGTCCCAAGCTAAACGTGAGATCTTTTGTCACCGTAGTGGATACGGTAGTGCTATGTCTAAAACCATCTTCAGAATATAAACCCTCATCCCGTAGCTACTCGGACCACTGACATCTGACCGCCCCCAGCAGTCCCAGGCCTTGGCTACCGTCTTGAGCCAGGTCCTGTGAACTGTCTCACCCAGGATTACACTCCTCCCCCGGGAGCAGCCAGTGTCTGGCTGATGTAGTGATAACAAAGGCTTGCCTCGATTCGGGCCATTTCTAAAGGGCCACCCTAGCTCCAGAACCCCTGTAAAATGGCTCAGGCCCCAGTGTCCATAACTTCATGGATCAGCTTCTTCTGCCTAATCCGGCCTTCCTCACTCCCTCACAAGCGGATCTCCAGAGATCATCCAGAGTCTGTTTCTAAGAAACTCAGCCCCAGACACCAACCAAAAGAGATCCACTGCCCCTTGAGCCCATCATCTAATGGCACTCACTCCCTCATCCACTCCATCCCTAGGTGCTGAGTGTTCCACCTGAGAGGGTCTGTGGATTCCAGTCCCTTCTATCCACATCCATTCACCTGGACTCACCTTCCCGCTCCTCCCCTCAGTTCAGAACTGCTCCCCAACTGACCCTCTTGCCCCCAACCTGGCCAACTTCCAACAGTCTCCACACTGAGAGCTCCAGGAATGTGTCTAACAATGCCATCTGGTCACCCAGCTACTCCAACATTCCGCATCTCTCCATCGTCCTTAGAATAAGAGCCAGACTCAGAAGGCTCTCCCTGATTCAACCCCCGTGCCGGCCCACATCCCTTGCCCCTCCCTCCTCACATTCTAGGATCCAGTCTGGTTCCCTGAATGAAACCTGATGGCTCTCACTGTCACCCTTCACATGTTGTTCCTTCTTTCTGGAAGACTGTCTCCATGAAGGGTCCCTAACCTCCCAGCCGCAGACCAGTACCTCCTGTCAGATCAGCAGCAGCATAAGATTAAAGGGCACAACAGATGTCATGCACTTGGATCATCCCCAAGCCATCCCTGCCACCCCGGTCCACGGAAAAATCATCTTCCACGGAAACCATCCTTGACGCTAACAAGGCTGAGGACCACCGCTCACCACCACTCCCAGGCCCCTTTGTGAACTCGCTCCCAAGCATCTTTAGATCTACATTTATGTCACTCACCTGGAGAAGCCTTCCTCGACCTCTCTCGACTCGTACACACCGAACATGGGTGGCCTCGGCATGTCCCTAAGTTATCCTTTTCACACAACGCTCGAGCTGCTTTGTTTTGTTTTCTTTTTGGCCACACCACGTGGCTTGTGAGATCTCAGTTCCCCAAGCAGGGATTGAACCTGGGCCCTGGCAGGGAAAGTGCCAAGTCTTAGCCACTGGACCGCCAGGGAATTCCCGACACTGGAGTTTCTGGCTCTCACTCCAGGAGACAAGAACGCTGTGAGGGACAGTGTCAGGGACAATGACACTTTGGCTCACTGAGGTCTCCCCAGGGCCAACACCACATACAGAAAGACACTGAAAAATTAGGTGTTTAAAACATCCAGACTGATTAAACACCTGTAAGGCTTTTCTTTCTCAATGACTTTTAGAGAAAAGAGACGATCAAATACCATTTTTCTTAAACTTGATGAGAACTGTATTTAACGTTAAAAGACCCAAAGCCACACATCACTGGGGAAACATTGGTTATTTCTAGACTGTGAAGAAAGCTGAGTGCCGAAGAATTACCCTTATGGCAGAAAGTGAAGAGGAACTAAAAAGCCTCTTGATGAAAGTGAAGGAGGAGAGCAAAAAAGTTGGCTTAAAGCTCAACATTCAGAAAACGAAGATCATGGCATCCGGTCCCATCACTTCATGGGAAATAGATGGGGAAACAGTGGAAACAGTGTCAGACTTTATTTTTGGGGGGTTCCAAAATCACTGCAGATGGTGACTGCAGCCATGAAATTAAAAGATGCTTACTCCTTGGAAGAAAAGTTATGAACCTGGATAGTATATTCAAAAGCAGAGACATTACTTTGCCGACTAAGGTCCACCTAGTCAAGGCTATGGTTTTTCCTGTAGTCATGTATGGATGTGAAAGTTGGACTGTGAAGAAAGCTGAGCGCCGAAGAATTGATGCCTTTGAACTGTGGTGTTGGAGAAGACTCTTGAGAGTCCCTTGGACTGCAAGGAGATCCAACCAGTCCATTCTGAAGGAGATCAATCCAGTACTTTGGCCACCTCATGCGAAGAGTTGACTCACTGGAAAAGACTCTGATGCTGGGAGGGATTGGGGGCAGGAGGAGAAGGGGACGACCGAGGATGAGATGGCTGGATGGCATCACGGACTCGATGGACGTGAGTCTGAGTGAACTCTGGGAGTTGGTGATGGACAGGGAGGCCTGGCGTGCTGCGATTCATGGGGTCGCAAAGAGTCAGACACGACTGAGCGACTGAACGGAACTGAACTGAGCTCCCAGGTGGCGCTCCTGGTAAAGAACCCACCTGCCAGTGCAGGAGACCTAAGAGGCAGAGGAGCCTGGTGGGCTACAGTCCATGGGGTCACAAAGAGTCAGACGTGACTGAGTGAGCAGACACACAGAAATGGTAAAATAAACTAGTATCTATACATTTTATGCATTTGTGACATACTCTTTTCTTAATTTTTGATATTTCTGTGAGTTTTTTCAAATTATAACAAATCTCCCAAAATTTTGGAAAAAACTTGCATATAAGTGGACCCATGAAATTCAATCCTGTGTGTTCAAGGGTCAATTGAACTTGTATGAGTGACTATATTAGTGATACCCAAGGAATTGCTTCAGTCACAACACCCCTTGGGTATTGTTCCAGGAAATGAAAGCAAATTTGAGGAAGCCACAGTCCTGAGTTCCCAGACAAGCAGGAGACTAGGAAGGAAAGAAGGAAGAAAGGGATAGGTAAGGGAAAATATGTGTGCACTGGCTCTCCAGTTCCTGAGCCCTTCTGTGTATTAATGTCAAGCATTAAAAAAAATCATGCTGCGATTCATGGGGTCGCAAAGAGTCGGACACGACTGAGCAACTGAACTGAACTGAACTGAGTATTTATCAGAAGTCTTTGAAGTCCCAAACAGGCCTCCTTTTAAATATGACCTTTGCCACTGACCTCTATATCTTATTTCTTTCCTTTGTGAAATGAGAGAATTCCTATGTCATGAGATCTAGATATTAAATGAAAGAATATACATAAGGTATGTAATATGGTATATGACAGAGTAAGCATTCATTAAACAGTAGCTTGTATTGCCACTGCTACCACTGAGAAAGCCTCCATAGTTACCACAGGGAGCTAGATGTCCAGCTCAGTGCCATGACTTGTTAGGTATACCTACCTCTATGTGGATATTCTTGAAGGAAAACAGGCAAGGGAAGAACCATCCATGCAGAAGAGCATCAGTTATTCTCTTACCTCTGGATAAGATAAGACAGTGCCTGTGTCTGATTCATGCAGCTCTCTTTCTTGGTCTACAACATCATCGTGACCAGGGAAAGTACTGTTTGTTTTATGGGTGAAACACCCTAGGCATTTCCCTGCCACAATGACACCTGGATTTGAGTAGAAGGTAATTTACTGGACCTAGAAATAGCCTAAAATGTCTCAGAGGCTCGTAGAAAAGCTGCCAAAAAAAAAAAAAAAATGTAAGTGAAGATAGTCACTGAAATCAGTAATCCCCAAATCACATTAATGCAATGTCATAGGTAATAACATAAAGCCTGCTGGCTAGCTAAGAGCTGAAAGTTAGCATGCTCAGAGTGATCATAACTTGGTCCCAAGCATCAGACTCTTATTTTATGGTGCTCTGTACATGAGCTATGGAATCTCTGACTTCTGAATGTATAAATCACATCAACTAAAAAAAAAAAAAAAAAGAGTGAAATGTAAAGAACAATGTCCACTCTGCATTGCTTTAAGGCAGTGATTTCAACTACAGATGATCTGGAAAGAAACTTCTCAAAGTAACAGTGATGAAAGATTAGTTTATTCCTTCTTTTTCTTAATCTATTATGAACTGAGCCTTTAAAATATGCAATAAACATAAATTACTAATGAAAAATAATATTCAAAAAGATGTACAAAATAAATACAAGTCCTGGTTTCTTATTTATTAAATCCAAAAGACATTAAAAACAACTGTTAAATTGCTCTAAAATCTTCTGAACTATTTATTTCTGTTATCTTGTTGCAGACCGGTAATGAACAGTTGGCAGTCCCTCCCTGCTCCATGTTCTATATTTACATATACAGTAGGCAGACCTGGAACTTTCTGGACTGTGATGATAACTTGTTTTCCAAAAATAAGCCCTCAATGTCAAGAGGCAAGATACCCGCTCTCAAACTAATTATGGAGGCCACCAGTGAAGCAAGAATAGAAGTGGAGGGGTGAGATGCTGAGGAATGGCAAAGTTATCTTTCTGGTTTAACTACAAATACTGAATGATTTCGGTTTTGCACACTAGCATGTGGTTACTGCTGCTGCTAAGTCACTTCAGTCGTGTCCAACTCTGAGCGACCCCATAGACGGCGGCCCACCAGGCTACCCCGTCCCTGGGATTCTCCAGGCAAAAACACTGGAATGGGTTGATATTTTACCTACCTGCATTTAGAGTTTTCAAAAAAGCAATTTAAAGACCAATGAAGATGTGGGGTGGGAGGTGGGAGGGGGGTTCATGTTTGGGAGTTCGTGTAAAAAAATAAATAAATACAAAAAAAAAAAAAAAAAAC
>SJYX01023740.1:299769-333738 GCA_006410675.1 Oreotragus oreotragus
AAAAAAAAAAAAAAAAAGACCAATGAAAGCACTTTAAAATGGTATTTCCTCTGTAAGGTTAACTCCGTGAAATGCAGAGGGCAAGACCATAATAGCAAGCAAAGGGAATGTCATAGGTCCTCAAAAACTATATGTTGAACCAATGTCTGTGCATTTTCAATGAGTACACAGAAGCAGGCCTGGTGCTGAACCACCTGGGTGCAAGTTAAGCCACAATCTCAGCCCTCAGGGGACACATGCTGCTGCTGCTGCTACTGCTAAGTCGCTTCAGTCGTGTCTGACTCTGTGTGACCCCATAGACGGCAGCCCATCAGGCTCCCCCATCCCTGGGATTCTCCAGGCAAGAACACTGGAGGGGGTTGCCATTTCCTTCTCCAATGCATGAAAGTGAAAAGTGAGACTGAAGTTGCTCAGTCGTGTCCGACTCTTAGCAACCCCATGGACTGCAGACCATCAGGCTCCTCTGTCCATGGGATTTTCCAGGCAAGAGTACTGGAGCAGGGTACCAGTGCCTTCTCCGCATGGGATGCATATCTGGTTCAAATAGAAATACCCACAAATTCATTACATCCTTATAAAAAATCCACTAGAAATTCCCTTAGATTAAAGTGATAGTAAAAGAAAGGAGGGGTCACTTTGCCCTAAGGTAAATACAGAGTCTGTCTTCTCTCCAAGAATGTGACCCCTTTATTAAGACACTGAGAGATGACTAGAGTTAGAATGCTTGGCCATGTCAGTCGGCATTCACTTTTCACAAGTTTGTTTCTAAAGCTTATAACCCCTAAAGTCAACATCCTCAGCCCTATAAAACTGCCATCTCAAGTCTTAATCCCAGCTAACTTCTGCTCTTCAGATCACTGGAAACATACAGAATGGTGAGGACAGTGAATGACTTCCATGGAGACACTTGGGGAGCATCATTTGATAACCAGTCTTCTGGTACATACTTGACAGCAGAGATTAGGAAAGTCATCGAGAACTAAGTCTTGATCCACAGGTCCTACTTAAGGGGCAAGAACAGCACAGTCAAGTAGCATTCTGTGAACTTCACTGTAGTAGCTTTTGTGATTTTCTAATAAAAGTGGTATTTTTTTCTCATCCAATTAGAAATGCTGCCTAACCAGATGGGCTGCCTATGGCAGTGACAGTGAAATGAAGTGAAGTCAATTCACTCAGTCGTGTCCGACTCTTTGTGACCCCATGGACTGTAGCCTACCAGGATTCTCCATCCATAGGATTTTCCAGGCAAGAGCACTGGAGTGGGTTGCCATTTCCTTCTCCAGGGGATAATCCCAACCTAGGGATTGAACCCAGGTCTCCCGCCTTGTAGGCAGACACTTTACTGTCTGAGTCACCAGGGAAGTCCTAGAATAGAGTTAAACCGACAGCTTCAGCAAGATCAATTAGACCCTCTAGAATTACCTGGGAAGACAGCTATCTGTGCTCATTCACCTGGTGTCAAGGAAGAATTCTAGAGGCGAGTCAAAGAAAAGGAACTCTTGTGTGTGTTAGTCCAGGCAGAAAATCTGAACCATGTTTTCTTCCATTGGGATAGGTGATTGGTCTAGCTTAATTAAATTCACAGGTGCAGACATACTGTGATTCAAATATTGGCTGATTTCACCTACTGCACCATCCCTGTGGATCATCCCTTTTTCTGAATGAAACATATCAGGAAGGCCACCTATGTAGCCACAAATCTTGCTCATGTAATTGTAAATAGAGAGATTTAGGAATTCACTTCACAGTGTATATTGATATGACAGATGCTTTTTAATTCCTTTTTTCAGTGTTGCTACCAGTTCTTGCTCCTATTTTTATGCATGCAATAAAATCCCAGGGGGAAATGGGATTTGGAGGTTCTTAATTATTCATAAGACAATTCATAAAGCACTTCTCTATTACATCATGGTAAAATCACACACAATAAGTCCAGTGTTTTCCTTCCATCACCATCACTAAGTAACTATTTATAGGCTCTTCCAGGCAGATCATCCTAAAGCCCTAGTCTAATTACATTAATATTTACCTTGGAAACTGAAAGCTCCTCAGTGTCTACTTTTAAATTAAATAGTACTATAAAATATGAGGACACAGCATAATATAATGTTTAAGAGTATAGCCTCTAGAGTCAGATTGCTTGCTGTTAAACCTAGACCATGACCTTTACTGCCTGTGTACACATAGGTGTGTTATTTCTCTGTTTCCAGCTTACTTGTCCATATATTGTAGGGAAATATATATATATATATAATATATAATATATATATATAATATAATATATATATATATAAAATAAGCAAGATGTATATTACATATTTTGTGTGAATGTATTATATCATATATATGTCATTATACAGTAAGCAAGATATATATGTAAAATATAATATGAAACTATATTAAATGACTATAAGTAGTTAACATATACATACAAATGTATACTATACCTCAATTATTAGATACATTGTCTGATACATTGTGTGTGTGTGTGTCTTAGAACATTACATTGCTAAGAATGTTGTAAGCACATAGGGAATGTTAGCTATTTTAATTTTATAACCTTTGCATCTGGCATACACTGTGACTCTGTTGAGAAGAAATCAGAGATCAGATCTGAAAGAAAGATAAAGAGCATCACAATAGATTAGTGATGTCTGCCAAGGGTGTGAGAATGGAAGAGAGCATCTATTTGCCACCTCTGCCTATTTCCCTTTGTTGGTAACATCACCAATACATAAATCATTCAACTGCTGTTTTACCTACATCTTTGACCTATTTCACGTCCTTGTGAAGGATTAGGCGCCACCCACATTACTCACATCTGAATTGCCTGCAGTATCAAGCAGTGACTGGCATACCATATATGCCCAGATTTTGTTGAATATGTTTTAATTACCCAACATCACATTCTCTTTATTTAAATACGCTTTTATTTCACCTTGGGGCTGATTTATGTCTAAGCCAGTAAGGTTTTACTCAGGAGATCCTGGGTGGGTCTTTGTCATCCCTGTCTGCAGTCCTGCTCTACATGGATCTGTGCCTTTAAAGTTTGAAAGCCTAATTAATTCTGACATCTTGCTAAAGCTTATGTTCACTCCTCTTGCCTCTTGGTCCTACACCTGCATCTTTGTTGTCCTTCTGGTTCACTGTATTAATGATGTTTTTGTTATTTTCTGTATTCTTGATGCTCTGGCATTTGGGACTGTACAACAGAGGAGAGTCTGCTCATCTCATAGCTAGCCAATTCTTCAAGCCTATAAAGACATAGGAGCATGTCTTCACATGTAAACTAACCAGTTAGAGTCTGCACTCCAAAGCACCTCCTCTATCTGGCTCTTATACTCCTCTGTCCTAACCATCTAGAGCCAGGTTTCAGACTGCTGCTGCTGCTGCTGCTAAGTCGTTTCAGTCGTGTCTGACTCTGTGCGACCCCATAGACGGCAGCCCATCAGGCTCCACTGTCCCTGGGAGTCTCCAGGCAAGAACACTAGAGTGGGTTGCCATTTCCTTCTCCAATGCATGAAAGTGAAAAGTGAAAGTGAAGTTGCTCAGTCGTGTCCAACTCTTAGCGACCCCATGGACTGCAGCCTACCAGGCTCCTCTGTCCATGGGATTTTCGAGGCAAGAGTACAGCAATATATCCTGTATTGAGTAACCTACTGAGTTACTCATAATATATCCTGTATTGAGTATCCTGTATTGAGTAACCTACTGAGATTACTCAAACTAGTCAACCCTAAACCTGCTTACTCTGCCTTGCCTTTCCCATGGAAACCACAATAAAGATCCCATTTCATGTTGCCTCCTTGCTCCCTCTGCTTCCAGCCTGACCCTGGTGCATCTCCATGTGGCCTCACAGGCTGTGGCATGTCCGCTCTTCTTGGGAACTGAGTAACAAACTATCTTTGCAATGGCAGTTCAGTTGTCTTCTGATCTGTGAACCTCACCATACCTGAATACAATAAAACTTAACTTGTTAAACAACTTGCCATTCTGTATCCATTGATTCCTGTTCCCTCACCAAATTTTGAGTCTTGCTTTTCAGAGCACATGGGAATCATTATGTGCCTGGAATGATCAATTTTTAAACCCTTGCCTCCATTAGTCTGGTGATAATCACATGCATCGTCCTCTCTAAATCACCTTAAAGAACTCTCTCAGCAGGAGCCCTGCTTCAGTTTATTACCTCCTAGGATAATGCCATTAGAGATAATCACATTTTGTAGATACCATCTCCAAAGAACAATTGCCCTAAGAGTCCCTATTGAGGTATTTTTCATTTATAACAAGATCTTATGATAGTTAAAAATAAATACAGCACAGAAACCTAATCCTCTGATTCTCTAATGCTGTGAACTGTCATACAGATCAACACATCAGCATGTTTTGGAAAACCTCCCCAGCAGAAGTGAAATTTCATGATTCTCTTTTTATTTTTCCTCTTATTTTTCTATTCTCCCAGAGGGGGAAACAAAAGGGTGTGTAATGCAACCAGTTAATGGACTCGTACCATTTAAAATAACTTTTATTTCTAACCATAGTTACACACAGAATTTTTAATAGCCAGTAAGAAATAATAACAAAAGATATATTGGAAGTGAGTATTTCTATTCAACCACCCCCTTCTATCAATGTCCTCATCCACCTAGTTAACCATGGGTAACTCCGCTCCACTCTTCTGCCATAGATCATCATAGTGTGTCCACATTATTTCTGAATTTATTAACTGTAAACAGATGTCAATTTTATATTACCATACAAAATGGATTTACCTTCCTCAGTTCATTCTCCACCATTTGCATGAACGTCTACCTGTCATACACCTATTTTTCTAATTTATTTATATCATAGTTGCCAATTAATGATCAGAATTTGATTTTTATTGTATTAATAACTGTCACATTTTTGTGATAGCTTTGCAGCTTCTTCCCACAATACACAAAAGCCTCTCCATTTGGTTTTCCAAGATGTCAAAGATATCATTTCCATTTCCCCCCTGGGAAACTCCCCCAGGGGACTTCCATCCTCCTGTTTCAAACAGTTCTATTTTCTCTCTAGATCTGCTATGAAGCTTCTATCCTGGGACTTATCATCACTATCAACTGACACCTCCCTTTGAGAATGCTCTGTTTCCTGAATCCTATGTTTTCAATTATACTTTTGGTTTGGTTTGTCTTCTTATTTTGGTAGAGCACATAATCCACAGCTTCCTGAGAAAGGTGCAAGTACATAAACACGTCTGAGATTCTCCTTGTTTTAAAATGTCCATATTAAACACATTCTCTTATGTCACGGTTTAATGTTCTCCCTCAGCATAGTAAAGATGAAAGTCATTTTGGTTTGTCTTCTTATTTTGGTAGAGCACATAATCCACAGCTTCCTGAGAAAGGTGCAAGTACATAAACACGTCTGAGATTCTCCTTGTTTTAAAATGTCCATATTAAACACATTCTCTTATGTCACGGTTTAATGTTCTCCCTCAGCATAGTAAAGATGAAAGTCAAAGTGTTAGTCACTCAGCGGTGTCCAACTCTTTCCAACCCATGGACTATAGCCCACCAAGTTCCTCTTTCCATGAAATTCTTCAGGCAAGAATGATAAAGTTCCCACTGCCTTCTCCAGGGGATTTTCCTGACCCAGGGATTGAATCCGTGTCTCCTGCATTGCAGGCAGATTTTTTATCATCTGAGCTACCAGGGAAGCCCAATAGTAAAGATATTTATCTTTCAGTGTTTGCTAAATGTAATTCTGATACTCAGTCTTTTGTACAGAATCTGCTGCAATGTCCTTGTTTCCTCTCTGTAAAGTAGGATCTTCTCTTTATCCTTATCATTCTCAGGTCTGAGACTTTTTTTTTTTTAGTATTATTTTTTTGACATCCCCATTATGTTTTCTCCATTTTTTTCCCTAAGACAATTAGGTGGATGTTGGAGCCTTTAGATTAACTCTAATTTACCTTTTTTCAGCTGACTATTGTACATTTTTTGACATTATCTTCTAACCTATTTACTACTTTAAATCTCAGCTGCTAAAATTATCATTAACAAGAGATTTTTTAAATAAGGTTCTCTTCCTATTTCATGGATGAATGAGCCCTTCTTATTTCTCCATCAATTTAAAATGCAATTTATTTTGTTACCTTTATTCTTTTTATTTCCTGTTTACTTAGTTGTGTGCTTGGATTTCACTCTTGTATTGGAGGTTTACCACAAGTATTTTGTGGTTTTTTGCTGTCTACCTAATATTAGTTAAAAAACACTAAATTATTTAGACCCCCACTGCACAAACATCACAGAGGAGGCGATGGCACCCCATTCCAGTACTCTTGCCTGGAAAATCCCATGGATGGAGGAGCCTGGTGAGCTATAGTTCATGGGGTCACAAAGAGTCAGACACGACTGAGCGACTTCACTTTCACTTTTCACTTTCATGCACTGGAGAAGGAAATAGCAACCCACTCCAGTGTTCTTGCCTGCAGAATTCCAGGGATGGGGGAGCCTGGTGGGCTGCCGTCTGTGGGGTCACACAGAGTCGGACACGACTGAAGCGACTTAGCAGCAGCAGCAGCACACACATCAAGCTGTAGACTAGTGTATTTCACTGTAGAGTGATCTAGCAATGTGAGTGCTTCTATTGGAGGGGATAGAAGCTTTGTGCTTGCTAAGTTGCTTCACTCATGTCCGACTCTGTGCAACCCTATGGACTGTAGCCCACCAGGCTCCTCTGTCCATGATATTTCTCAGGCAAGAATACTGGAATGGGTAATCATTTCCTTCTCCAGGGGATCTTCCCAACCCAGGGATTGAACCTGTGTATCTTAAATCTCCTGCACTGGCAGATGAGTTCTTTTACCACTAACACCAATGACAGATGTTGTAATGACAGATGTTGCTCCAGGGAAAATTAATCTGGCCATGACATTTGGGGAAAGAAGATTAGAGCATCTCAGGACTTGGAATGTGTGTTTAATTACACTTTTATCAGATTGGTGCCTCAGTCATGCTCTGTTGTGTCTGGTGTCCCAGAACTTCTCTGGGTAAGGAAAAGAGTGCAGTCAGTCAGCATGAAGAAGTAGGATCAGAGTCTTGGTATTTAATGTTTTCTGTGGCATCACTGACTCAATGGACATGAGTTTGAGTAAATTCTGGGATTTGGTGATGGACAGGGAGACCTGGCATGCTGCAGTCTATGGGGTTGCACAGAGTTGGACACGACTGAGCGACTGAACCGAACTGCACTGATCTTTATACAGCTTGCTGCTAAGTCACTTCAGTCGTGTCCGACTCTGTGCGACCCCATAGACGGCAGCCCACCAGGCTACCCGTCCCTGGGATTCCCCAGGCAAGAACACTGGAGTGGGTTAGTGCTTCCAAACTGCTGAGCCTTTCTGAGTTTCTGAAAAATAAACTGGCCACTTTTCATCAGCATCTTCAGGACCTTCCTTTGCTGGCAACAGTCTCCTGCTTTCTTCTCTAGAATTTCATTCTCATCAGTGACCATTCCTCTATCCCTGCACCACCTTTCAATATGTATTGACAACTCTCATCTGCTACTGTCTCTTCTCCGCTTCTTGTCCTGGTAGGTCTTTATTTATTCAATGTTTTTATTCTCATTATACTCTGGTGTCAGTAGTAACTATAGCCTGCCAGGTGACTGTAGCCTGGCCGGCTCCTCTGTCCGTGGGATTTGCCAGGCAAGACTACTGGAATGGGTTGCCATTTCCTCCTACAGGAGATCCTCCCAACCCAGGAATCAAGCCTGCATCTCTTATGTCTCTGGCACTGCCAGGCAGGTTTTCTACCACTAGAGCCACATGGGAAATCCTCAGTAGTAACCAGAGGAGATAAAAGCATGTGTTCCTGTGCCGTATGTAATCTAAAGACAGCCACGTGCATTTTAATGACTAGATCGTTAAAGATGTTCTGTTACTGTGTTCACACATGGGAAGTCAATGTGGTAAATAGAGAAATATCCATTTCCACATATAGATCAAGGAGTCCCCAAAGTAGGATATGGACCATTACATAGTACCATTTAGTCAATGTATTAAAAATAAAGGCTTGATTCCTTGAGTTTGGGATTTATAATATCTTGGCGATATCCAAGGATAGATATATAATAAATTCCTGAGCTCTTTTATGTTCAGCTACTCATTTAGACAGGCTACCTTGTTAATCCCATTAATTTTCATCACAATTTACAAAGAATGCATTTCACTGAGCTTGAATTTTTTTCGCTGCAGTTCAGACAGTAAGAGATTAATATTTATCAGACACCTAGGCCTTCTCCTAAGCAGATTTTTATAGAACACAAGAGTGATTTCAAGACTGAGAAAGGCGTATGACAGGGCTGTCTGCTGTCACCATGTTTGTTTAATGTATAGGCTGAGTACATCATGAGAAAAGCTAGGCTGGATGAGTTACAAGCTGGAATCAAGATAAGGGGGAGAAATATCAACAACCTCAGATATGTGGATGACACCACTCTAATGACAGAAAGCGAAGAGGAACAAAGAGCCTCTTGATGAAGGTGAAGGAAGAGAGTGAAAGAGCCAGCTTATACTAAATATTAGACAAACTAAGATCATGGCATCTGGTACCATTACTTCATGGAAAGTAGAGGGGAGAAAGGGAAGAGCAGTGACAGATATCCTCTTCTTGGCCTCTAAAATCACTGCAGGTGCTGACTGCAGCCATGAAATCAGAGGACGTTTGCTTCCTGGCAGGAAAGCTATGACAAATCTAGATAGCATGCTGAAACGCAGACACTACTATGCCAACACACTATACAACAACTACTATAGTCAAGGTTATGGGCTTCCCATTGGTTGTGAGACCTGGACTGTAAGGAAGGTAGAGTGTTGAAGAATCGATGCCTTCAAACTAAGGTGCTGGAGAAGACTACTGAAAGCCACTTGGATTGCAAGGAGATCAAACCAGTCAATCTTAAGGGAAATCAACCCTAAATACTCATTGGAAGGACTGATACTGAAGCTGAAACTCCAGTATTTTGGTCATCTGATGTGAACAGCTGANGCCTTCAAACTAAGGTGCTGGAGAAGACTACTGAAAGCCACTTGGACTGCAAGGAGATCAAACCAGTCAATCTTAAGGGAAATCAACCCTAAATACTCATTGGAAGGACTGATACTGAAGCTGAAACTCCAGTATTTTGGTCATCTGATGTGAACAGCTGACTCACTGGAAAAGTCCTAATGCTGGAAAAGATTGAGGACAGAAGGAAAAGACAGCATCAAAGGATGAGATGGCTGGATGGCATCATTGATGCAACAGACGTGATCTTGGGCAAATTACAGGAGATGGTAAGGAACAGAGAGGTCTGGCATGCTGCAGTCCATGGGGTCACAGAGTCACACACAACTGCATGACTGAACAACAACAGCAAGAGTGATATAAATAGATTCCCCATTCTATAGATGACTAAGTGGTTATCATAAATATTAGGTCATTTACCTAAAGCAATGTGACTAATTAGTGGTCAAATTTGATATAAATTTCAAGTCTGAATCATTCCATAACATATCTCTGTTCAACCAATAAAATGCTACTTCATGCTTTCAATAATCAATTATAATCAGCTAACTACATGCTGCATTTAACCAGTGAACTAACCACTGTTAAAGATCAGAAGAGAAATATGAAGCATCCCTCACCCTTACTAAGCTTGGGAATTCAATTAAGAAACAAAACAAATATCCACAAAATATTCAGAGAGTCTCTGTATGATTTAATATTCCCTAACTTGGATTCTTTCGAACTGTGGTGTTGGAGAAGACTCTTGAGAGTTCCTTGGACTGCAAGGAGATCCAACTAGTCCATTCTGAAGGAGATCATCCCTAGGATTTCTTTGGAAGGAATGATGCTAAAGCTGAAATTCCAGTACTTTGGCCATCTCATGCAAAGAGTTGATTCATTGAAAAGACTTTGATGCTGGGAGGGATTGGGGGCAGGAGGAGAAGGGGACGACCGAGGATGAGATGGCTGGATGGCATCACTGACTCAATGGACGCGAATCTGAGTGAACTCCGGGAGTTGGTGATGGACAGGGAGGACTGGTGTGCTGCGATTCATGGGGTCGCAAAGAGTCGGATATGACTAAGCAACTGAACTGAAATAAACTTGGATTCTAAAGGATGCTAATATATATACTGAGTAGAGAAAAAGAGAAAAAAAGAGAGATGTTAATATGTACACTGGGTAAGAGAAAAATGGGATGTTCTATGATCAATAAACTATGGATAACTTAGTTAACTTTAGAGAAATGTGTCAGATTATCTTACTTGGTAAAATGAGCTTTCATTAATACATTAAAATGTGACCCTTGTGACATAAAACTGCTGTCACCCACTTGAATGGAATGCATTCATATTTTCCCAGAGTTCTGTCCTGAGTTATAGTTAAGAGAAACCTAAACAGTTTATCATACTAAGTGAAGTGCGTCAGAGAAAAACAAATATCACATGATATCACTTATACGTGTAATCTATAAAAAAAGAGACAGATGAATTTATTTACACAAAAGAAACAGATTCTCAGACATAGAAGACAAACTAATAGTTACCAAAGGGGAAAGGAAGGAAGGAATAAATTAGAAGTTTGGGGATTAAAATATACATACTATTATATAGAAAATAGATAACCAACAAAGTCCTACTGTATAACACAGTGAACCATATTCACATACCTTGTAAAAACCTATATTGGAAAAGAACCTGAAAAAGTGTGTATATATATATATGTGTGTGTGTATAAATGAAACACTTTTTCTATACAGCACAAATTAACACAACATTGTACACAAACTACAGTTTAATTTTAAAAAATAAAAATAAAGACCTCCCTAAAAGTGGAGAAAAAAAAAGAAATGTGTGCTAATTATAAGACATCTCAGAATCTTTAACACACATGTGCATCATGGATTTCCAAATGCAAGACAGAGTATTTCCTACATATATTTGGGCAGTTAACCCCATTCACAACTAATAAAATCCCATGGAAAATAATCTGGAAAATGCTAACAGAGTAGGGAGATACAATTATTGTTGAGAGTAGAAAGTTCATTGAGACAAAGAAGTCCAAGGTGGCTCCAGGGGTGAGTTAGGTACCCAATCTAACCTTTGAAGAAATTATGCAGCCTAAAGTTCATCTAATACCACAGAGGAGGGAAAGATACAGCTAGACTGAGGCTGGCTTACTTCAGATGGAGGATATTACCATAGCAAGAGATAATATTAATGCCAATTGGAAACAGATTCAAAAATCCTGGGAGGGGGTGTTTCTAGTATGAAAATTAAAACAAAATGACCACAGAACAATGAGGTCCAGAATCTCCCAGACCATCCCAAACTGAGATAGTCTGAAGTTGAAAGGAAAGGGACCCTACTAAGAATTGGAAGATAGAAAAATGATTCTCTTTACTTACCAGGCAGCCACTCTTGTGCTCCTCTGTAGATTTGAAAAATGCATGTCCTGAATGTTTTTAGTCATGTTTTAGATTTATAATAAGCAAAAGGCTTGGTAAACAAATACTATTGTTACTTTGATGAAAGCACTATCTTTTTTAAAAAATAAAAGACATAGCCCTTCATTGTGGTGCAATTTCTTATTCAGTCTTTATCAAAACCTCTGGAGATACACAGGGCAGTCATTATTATCTTTGACATATTACAATTGGTGAAAGATATACACAAAGGTCAGCATTCGGGGTGGGGGGGGGTTACAAATGACAGTATCCAACTTAAACTAGTTTGAGAGAATTTGTTTTCTGTATTAACTCAGAAGGGCATTAGGTCAGCTTAAAGGATCAGAGGAAATAATATATTTGTATATTTCTTATCTTCTTCACAGGGAGTTGGAGATCTTCTCTATCTTGTTCATGTCATTACCCTAGCTCTTTGGACAGTATCTGACACTTTAAAGTATACTAATAACATACTCACTGAAGAAAAGAACAACATAAATACATCCTGAGTAAAATAGCAATTACCTTATACACAGGCACCTATTTTGACTATAAATAATATGTTCTTAGTACAATGTACTCTAAAATATAATAATTTTTCAGATAAAAAATGTGATAACAGAAACAAATATGGGTTTTATAGAAATCCTGAATTGATTTTTTCATCAAAAATACATAAATTAGTAATGCTATTGGGAAAATAATTAAAAATTATAAAATGGAATAAGTCACTATTTTACAAATTTGGTAATGATTGTTTACAGATTGTGAAATAGCTTCAATCCAAGAACTTTTCTTTCAATGTAATCTGATTACATTAGCAATAAGATATTTTGGATTAAACTCTGTTCTTCCTTTGTATTAAGGAGACATTTAAAATGAGCATTAATGAAATAAATTATATTTTGGGGGAAAAAAGAACAACTAGGAGAAAAATGAAGACAGAACAATTTAAATTACATTTAAGTCCTAATAGCTAGCTCAGTTTCATAGGGGGATAGGCAAAATAAAGGCAAAAAGTTAAAGGATACTCATACTCCGGAGGTCCTTGAATGCAAAGGCACAAGACCGTCCTTAGCTTCATAGCTACTGAAGAATTTTCAAAAAGCAAAATGCTATTTAGAAAGAGCAATGTGGCAGAGTACTTATAAAGGATTACTGTGAAGAAAGCAGCATCTATTGAACTAGATCCTACACCATGGGAAAAATAATTGAAATATGAGTTAGGGATGTGGAAGTGGGAAAGAGATAAAGAAACAATGGCTTTAAGAAGCCTTGAGAGGATGGGCAAGGATGAAGAAGAGAGAGCAGCAGGTGCATGGTCGGAGGAGCCTCTCAATCATGTCTTCACCACAGCTCATAAACAAATCATCCTAAACTGGACACCCAGTAGTTTTCTTTTCCCAACAATTTTACGTCTCACATCGATTGGTTCTACTTCTCCAATCCTGACCACACAGGAAGCACATGACCAAGCCTGGCCAATCACAGGATCATTAGAGGTCATGTGACCCAAGCAGGCCCAAGCAGCACTCTTCCCTCAGATTTATATATTGTTCTAGAAGAAATTATCTGAATGGGGAAAAGTCTTCTCTGCAATAGAAAAGAATCACAGAAGAAGGAGAGTGCTTAAAATGAACTGAGTTTCCAGTTCCAGTCTTAAAGCATTCATGCCTATAATTCCTTCCAGATCTTGGGAGTCCTTCCCAGATCTTCCCAGCATCACCCTTAATTACATAAACCAAAAAATGCCCTTATTAAAGCCTGAGTTTAAATTTTGTCACTTAAAATTCAGTCTCCTTAAGTGTGACATGGTAGCACTGACCATGAATGCCCTATACATTGTCTAGTCACATTCTAAACTATTAAACACTACAAATTAAAGTTCTCTGAACAAATTTTTTTACCACAATTACTTCAATATATTATAAATGCACTGTCATATTGCTTTATTTAAAATATTTATGTATCTGATCTAAAGCAATAGAATTACAATGATAATAACTTATAATGCCAGCTTTTATTTGCCTAGCATTCTATAGGGCCAATCAGCTGAGAAACAATACACATGGGTAAAAAGTCTGAGCATTTGACTAAAAACTCATTTTTTTTAATTGAAATATCATTGACCTACAACACTATGCTAGCTCCAGGTGTACAGCACAGTGATTCAATATATCTATACACTACAAAATGATCACCATGATGATTTTAGTTACCATCTGTCAGCATATAAAAATACTGCAACATTATTGACTATATTCCTCATGCTATACATTTCATTCCTGTGATTTCTTTTATAACTGTAAGTCTGTACTTCTTAATCTCCCTCACCTATTTCAATTATCCTCCCACCTCCTCCCCTGAGAATTCACTCTTAAACAAATACATCTAAACCATCTTCAGAAGGATGATTTTTAAAAGGCAAAGGCATAATTATTTTTCCCTTACTATATATCCTGACCACAACATATGGAATAAGGTTGCATTGGTTTCAGTGGTTTCAAGATTACTAAAACTACTGTATCCAGAATAAAGTTAAAATGTAAAGTAGTTGGGACAATAATCTGCTCTAAATTTTGCAACCTGTTCTTGCTATTGCTCGAGGCTTCACTGGTGGCTCAGCGGCAAAGAATCTGCCTGAAATGCAGGGGACACAGGAGACGCAGGTTTGATCTCTGGTTCAGAAAGAGTCCCTGGAGGATGGCAGAGCAACCCACTCCAGTATTCTTGCCAGGAAAATCCCATGGACAGAAGAGCACAGCAGACTGCAGTTCATAGGGTCTCAAGAATTCGGACATGACTGAAGCGACCAAGTATACATGTACCCTTGCTATTGCTCAGTTAATAAGATCAGTTAGAATCACTGCTCAGCACTCTCAGATTCTATCTACTCTTTCTTTCCATTTAATTCTACCCTAAGTATCTTCAAGCACAAATGATCAAACTATGGAAGACTGACTCTAAAGTGCAGATTAATTAGTATCTAACATTATGTGAAAAACTATTTTGAAGTACAGGGAAATCATCTTTTATAACTGTATCACCTAAATTTAGAGAAGAAGACTTTTTTCATTTAGATTGTCCACAAAGAAAGGTAATTGAAAAAATAAGTAAGTTTTACTTTTAGTTATTGGGTTTGCATTAGATGTAAAATAAGTTTGGGGTCAAATAGTTATCATTAAATAATAAAAGCACATTCCAAATCCATTAAAAGTATAGTTTTCAATCAAGCACTAAACCTCTCCTCTCTTTTGTTAATTTTCATATGCACAGGCAAAGAAATTATGAAATATTATTTGAATTGCTAATACAGGCCAACTAATTGTGCTAAAAAGAACAAATCCAGCCTGATGGCAATTATCCATGTGAAAAATTAGTTTTCTTAGGAGGTCGCATTGTGCAATTTGGCTTCTAATTGGTATATGGCATCAATTAATGTCTAACAATGCATCTAGCAAATGAAAGAAAATTTATTGAAAATAACTGAGTCAAGTGCCACACTTTAGTAGTACAGAATAATGGCAGGATTTGTCTCCTGCTCCTTTATTATTTTATATCACTTTTTTTGTCTGGCTGTTTAGGACTCATCTGCATTTTCTTCTAGTTCTGTCTTTTCCAGTAGTCTTCTGGGGTTTTCAACTTTGCTCAGTTAACAGTTGATAGGCACTCACCCAAAGTTTGCTGTGTGCCATGCCATGATTTGCATTATGCATGGGGCAGCCACAAAGTTATCAACAATCAATATTTTTTCTTGGTGTAATGTTTCAAGCTATCTTCCATGAGACTCTAAGCTGTTTATGACAGAAAGGTCTCTGCATACATGTGATGCAGACAAAATATTCTTTGGATCAATGAATGGATGGATGGACAAGGTGGAAGTGGTACAGTGGAGAACAGGAGGTCTAGTGAAGTCAGAGCATAGAGGGTATAGAGAGCTGAGGACAGGGAGCAAAGCTTTGGTCATTGTGGGATCTCTTTTTGTTGTATTGGAAAGTTTGAGGATTATTCTGAGAGTAATTGGGAGCCACTTAAAAACTTAAGGAGAAGCATAACATGATCATATACGGTATTAAAAGGAAACCTGTGGTAATGGACCAGGTGAGGAAGACATAAAATACAGAAGTATTGAGGGTATAACAGCTATAGAACAGTGCCTGGCAGATTTACAAGAAGAAGAAGCCAAAATGACCAAAACTCACAGCTTCCTCTGAAACCCTGCCTAGCATTTTTCCTGCGTCCATGCTTCCTACCAGCTGCTCACTGGCAATGACTGAGTGCTTGCTGAATCGCTTCAGTCGTGTCCAACTCTTTGCAACCCCATGAACTGTAGTCTGCCAGACTCCTCTGTCCATGGGATTCTCCAGGGAAGAATATTGGTGTGGGTTGCCATTTTCTACTTCAGGGAATCTACCTGAACCCAGGGACTGAAGCTGTGTCTCTTAGGTCTTCTGCATTGGCAGGTGGGTTCTTTACCACTAGCACCACCTGGGAAATAGAGCAGGAATACCAAGCTAGTCCTGTTCCTGGAAACATGAAGAACTCTAATTGCTAACTTTGGCTCAAAGACTCCTTGATGGCCTTGTTGAACTATCCTTAGATGGAGGGAGTATCCTTAGACTAGGATACTTCCCAGCAACCTCCAGTCTCTCCCTTTTCCCCTCATACCCAGATCTGTGCCATGGTCACACGATTCTCCCAGCCTTATCTGGCTCCCTCTCATTTACTAGCATAACTCCCCCCAAAATTCCTTGCACCTTTCATCTTGCCTTTGCATCTGCTTGGAGGACAGAACACCAATGGTGTACTGGAGACAACTCATACAAATTCATGAGAGCCAACAATGAAAGTTTCAGGAATTTTGCAAGCCAGTTTTTATAAACTCCATTATAAAAATTTAAACTACTTAGAATTAGATAAATAAAATTAAAAATAAAGTAACAATATTCAAAAACAATCATTTCCTAATTATTTACTATCTGTCAAAACTTATACTCTTAAATATACTTTTTTTTAATGGTGTAGATTCTATACAGTAATATAATACCACACACTTGTCTATGGGCAGTAATGTCACATTGGAGGCTTGAAATCACCACAGGAGGAGGACGTATGGCATAGAAATGAACAAATGCTACAAATCAGTTCTCCTTTGTTCTTATCACCTCTTTACTACAGAGAGTCAGTTGTCAGCGTACTGATTATTTGCGTTCATATAAAGGACACAATTTTGACTTGATCATTTATAGAAAATACATTGAGAAAGAACACAGTTGTATCAGGCTAAATTGTAAATTCTCTGAGGCTAAGAATAACCTTTACCTTTTCTTTACAAAGTGTGATCTGAGCAATGGGATACTTGGAAGTTAACTTCAATCAAATATTATTAAAAGGAAAAATAAGAATAAAGCAAAACTTAAAAATCAATCGACTTCTATTTCAACATTGGACAAATGAAAACTGAACCTCAGATTTGCTAATGCTTGTACAGTTAAATAATAGTGAAAGTATTTAAGAAAAATAAAACAAGAATACTGTGTGATCTATAGCAAAAGACAGAGTGATGTATATTTATAGTTCCAAAGCCACTATATTTTCTTAGTCTCCCTTATTTGCTCTTTTGTCTAAACTAATGTTGGAATGGAGCTTTACAGAGGAAAAAAAATCAATACTGCTTTTGGACACACAATTTATTTCAGTTCTATCTTCATACATCTTAACTTAGACATCTTATATGTCAAGTTAAGGAATAAACCAAAAATGCATTGTCTGGGCTGTCTGTCCAATGCCTCACAACAAAGTCATCCAAATGCTTCTAAATAAAAACACTGACTTTGGGATTCAAAAGAAATATCAGATCTGGGGACCTGTGACAAATGTTTTGCATTTTATTTCCTTTAACAGGAAGGTGAGTCACCACCAGCACAGTGATTCCCAGACTGTGGTTTGTAACACTTCTGTGATGGTCCATGAAATTTTCAAAATAAAATTCACTTTAGTTCATCTCCATTTTTAAAACATGGCACTTTTAGAACAAAAATGATTGCTAAAATAAATCTTATGATGCTTGAATGGAGAATTTGAACTAGAATGTGAATCACTTCTGTGCTGAATAACTTCCCTGACTCTTAGAATCAAGTCTATCAAGAGCATTTGATGGATACCCTCTGATTTTATCTACTTGTCCCCTGACTTCTGCCTGGATCTTACAATTTCCCCCAGCCAACTACCAATATAAAGGGTTTTCTAGGACAATTGTATTCCAAGTGTGGTCCTTAGACCAGTAGCATCACCTACAAACTTGTTAAAAACGTAAATACTTGGCCCTTTACCTCAATCAAACAAGCCATATTTTCTGGAAGCAAAACCAGCAAATTGTTCAGTAAAACTCACTCCAGGTGATATTGACACATTAACATGAGAACCACTTTCTTTCAGGATTTAGAAATTTGATGATATCTACAAAGTGATCTAGGAAATCATAACCTTTTGAGAATGTCCTATTACACAGGCAACAGATCTAAGTAATACATGTGTTTGTGGATATAAATCACATATCCAGGAAAACAGTTAAATATGTTGTTACCAGATGTCTCCAAATATCCAGTTGTTCTTAATCACACAGTGCAGACATCTGGACGATGGCATCAAATTTTCCCCTATCAGAAGTCATCTAAATGAGGACTTGTTTCCTGTTAACCTATTTCTTGTAATAGACACCTACCCCCATGAACATCCTTTGAGCTTTCTCTGCATGTACTTGTCCTGAAGGCATTCTTTTCTAAAGAATTATGTGATCAGCCCTATGTAGAATTCTGAAATCCCTGGGCACTGGGGAATTTCTGGGGGTTATAGGTAGATCTCATCCTTTTCCTTTCTACCTGGTGACCTATCTTCTAATGCTTAAAACATTCTAATCTCTAATATCTCTTAACCCCTTTCTCCAGTTGAATTCTCACTATGCATTTGTGGTTCCCAAACTTTGTTCATCACTAAGAATCCCATTTAATTGTGTTCTTCTGTTCTCACAAATGACTCCATATATATTAAGATGTTGTCCAGCAAGATCTATTAGCTAATGCTAATTTTGTTTCCTTAGATCCATTAAAGGCACAATTAAGAGGTCAAACTTTTTTTTATCTTTGAGAAACCCTTTATTGCACATCATTGAATTAATTTGTTTGAATAAATAGCATAAAAAACAAAGATTTATGTTGTGAAAATCCCTGAGGCTTCTAATCAGCAGTCTGTAAGAAGTGGAGACTTTGGTTTTGTGTCTTTTTAAGGCATATATTTCCCATTTATTTTAAGATTTTAAACATAATTGTTTTCCAAAATATTTCTGGTGTCAGTTATAGAACTTCTCCCCATGAAACCATGGTTTCTGACTCTGAAATGCTACTCTTTTCTGTGACAAATGTGGCCCCAAGGAACCTGGTGCATCAGGCACTTTTCACAAGGCTGTGAAAGTACTAATGAATCAATCCTGCGGGATCAAATATGCATTTGGTATGCACTTTAACTTTCATAGATATATAGAATACTCTTTCAACCTTGTCCTTTAATACTAAAGGAAAGAAGAAAATCTATACATGAGTACTAAAGCATCTTATCTTCTCCAGAAATCAAAACTGCATCAAATAAAAGTTGTCCTTCAGAACCAAATATGTGACTATTAGCTAGTGATTTTTTTTTTTTTTTCTTTCTTTTGAAAGTGAAAGCCACCCCATAGGCTATAGACCACCAGGCTCCTCTGTCCATGGAATTTTCCAGGCAAGAATATTGGAGTGGGTTGCCATTTCCTACTCCAGATGTCAAACTTCTGATCTTACAAGCTACCATCTATTCCCTTAGCATTTGTTTTTATAATTACAGTTTAGTTTGGCCATTTCATGGATATGCTCACGGTTTCATACCGAAATTTTTACATACTGGAAATAACCCTTTGTTATTTCCATGGAAATAAAAGAAGAAAAGTTATGACCAACCTAGATAGTATATTCAAAAGCAGAGACATTATTTTGCCAACTAAGGTCCGTCTAGTCAAGGCTATGGTTTTTCCTGTGGTCATGTATGGATGTGAGAGTTGGACTGTGAAGAAGGCTGAGCACCAAAGAATTGATGCTTTTGAACTGTGGTGTTGGAGAAGACTCTTGAGAGTCCCTTGGACTGCAAGGAGATCCAACCAGTCCATTCTGAAGGAGATCAACCTTGAGATTTATTTGGAAGGAATGATGCTAAAGCTGAAACTCCAATATTTTGGCCACCTCATGAGAAGAGTTGACTCATTGGAAAAGACTCTGATGCTGGGAGGGATTGGGGGCAGGCGGAGAAGGGGACGACTGAGGATGAGCTGGCTGAATGGCATCACGGACTCGATGGATGTGAGTCTGAGTGAACTCCGGGAGATGGTGATGGACAGGGAGGCCTGGCGTGCTGCGATTCATGGAGTTGCAAAGAGTCAGACACAACTGAGCGACTGAACTGAACTGACCTAATAGAATCTTAAACAATCTCAAAGAAAATAGATTTCTCTTAATTTTGCTAATAGTGTCTTGCACAGGTAAACTGTCTGGGTCTAACTATTCAAAGAGTTCTTCTGCTTCGAGAATAGAAGGAAACATTCCGTAGAAGGCTAGTTCAGTTCAGTTCAGTCGCTCAGACGTGTACCCTCTCCCAGATGCACTCCTATCTCCTATCTCTGTCCTTACTCTCTAAATTTCAACTACCCTAGTCTTCATTCAGTTTTTCAAACAGATTTACTCCTTCCCACACCAAGACTCTTGCACATGGTGTTCCATCTATGTTAAATCTTCTCCTGGTCATTTTTGCTTATACCTATTCATTGTTTAACTCTCAGTTTAAATGTCTCTTTCTCTAGACACTTCCCTAAAGCTCTCCTCCTTATTGTCAACTCCACTATGCCAGCTCCAAGACTAAATACAGTCCTCAAAGTATCATCTCCTATCACTTTGTGTTTTTCCTTCACTGCATCCTATACCACTATAGTTAAGTAATTATTTGAAGGATCACTCCTTCTCCAGAACATAAGCTTCATGGACATTTCAAGGAAGCTATACTTAAATTGATCTCTCCACTATGCCAGCTCCAAGACTAAATACAGTCCTCAAAGTATCATCTCCTATCACTTTGTGTTTTTCCTTCACTGCATCCTATACCACTATAGTTAAGTAATTATTTGAAGGATCACTCCTTCTCCAGAACATAAGCTTCATGGACGTTTCAAGGAAGCTATACTTAAATTGATCTCTTTTGTATCCTCAGTAGATAGCACTATACTCAGCACATAATACAGACTCAGTAAATATTAGGTGAATGAATGGATGCACAAATGATTTAACTGAGCAAATGATTTGGACTTTCAGTTAAGGCTAAGGTAAGTAACGATTCCTTAGTTAGTCCTTATGGCTTGAAATAGACAATCTTTGACCTTCAAGCTGACAGGGCTTCAGAGTCCTATTTAAAATCTAAAGCATAACCCTTGCTGAGTTTTGTGACCTCACATAGAGATTTTTTAATGACATGAGAAAATGCCCATGCAAAAAATATAAATAAAATGCACAAAATACATTTTTATAATATATCCAGTGTGCACTTGAATACGTAAAAATATAAATGCATGACAAGATAGAGTTTCTTCCCCCTTTTCCATCATATCTCACCATTGTCAATCAAGATAAGGAGAGAGACTTTGTAACAATAATGCATTCAAACTGTGATTAAAGGAAATTAACAGGGAGGAAAGTCAATCAACAGGATGTTGTTACAGAAGGAAATCAACAACAAAGCAACAATCATAATAATGCAAAGTAGTTACAATGTGCCAGGCACTATTCCATACGCCTTATGCAGAACTACTCAAAATAAACTTGTAAGTCTAACTTTTATCTGATGTGTTTACCTTACAGATGCTGCACTCTGAAAACTGTAGGTGTCTACTGTTGCCTTCCTGGTGTAGAGGAAACATTTCAGGAGGAGGCTATATGAACACAAGATACGTAGAAAGGATCAGAAGGATCAGGAACCCTGAGAATGTGATGGAATAAGAAGAGAAAGATGGAGAGGTAGAAAAGGAAAGCCAATTGGGATAGGATTCCTGAGTATCTAATTAAAAGAATTCAATATCAATAGAAAAAAAAATTTTTTCAAATAGGAAGGAGAAGTATTTGTGTACCATACTTTGCACTCTAGGACAGCTAGTTGTCAACTCCTAAGGAGATCAAGATTTTTCTGGTAATAGACTGTGCCTGCATTAACTCCCAGATGTGGTGGAAGTTAAAAAGGAGATACATACATACACACACACATTCACACATACACATGAATAATGATTAGAAGGAAATGGACTAAGATTACTTGCCTCTAGTAGAGAGTTTATGAATGACTATAATTTTCCTCTTTGTATTATATTAATGATAATAATTTTTACAAGCTAAAATAGAAATTGCCAGAACACATATTTTGCTCAATTGTTCTATATTCCACCATTGGGTTTATTACTATAAATCATTTGCTATTGTAGCTATTTGCTATGTTTGTGTCTTTTTTTCTTAGTTCCAAGGATGCCTGAGGTCTGAATATTCTACAGACACAGTCTGAATGTAAGCAGATTGCAGAGGGACTTGTGTTGACTCATTAAATCCATGCTTGGTTTAAAATGCAGTTTAGGTTATGCTTGAACAGGGACAAAAGGAGAGAGAGAGAGTGAAGAAAATTCAAATTCATTTAAATAATGCTGCATTTGAGGAAAAGGCAAGGTTTTGGGCTGGTTTTCTGGTTTCTTTCTATAAATGCACTCATGCATTCAACAAATTTACTGAACTCCGGCACTGCTAAGGGCTGCAGGGTAAAACAGAGCATAGATTTCAGCAGACTTAGAGAATATATAAAGTGTATCTTCAACACTTGCTGTTCAGCATACCTTGAATCATTTTTTTCCTAACACAATCCAATAATCTTTTGGAAACATGTCCTACCCTTCCACTCTTTTTCATTTCAGATGCTATAAGAGGGACTGAGCCTTCTTTAGGAATGAGCATATGACCTAACCCTGGTTGGTAAGAGAAACACCCCTAACACATACAAGAAACAGTAATTATTTCAAGACCAGTGTGTAATCCAAACCAGCCATTAATAGGGACTCCTAAATGTATTAGATAAGGTAATACTAACTGCTATTATAGACTAATGCAAAATGTGGAATGATTTATATAAACTAAAGTTTATTTCTTACACAATTACAATCCAAAATGGGTGTTCCTGATCACTGGCTGGATCTTCCCAAAGCACTGAGTCAGGGACTCAGGCTCTATGTCCTGGCTCCACCATCTTTAATATTTGGTAGGCAAAGTCATCATCATGGGGGCCTCAACCTGGCATTAAGAAGGAAAAGAGCATGAAGGATTACCTGTGCAAGGATTTTATGGGTTAGCCTGAAAGTGACACATTTTACCTCTGCTAACCTAGATTCTCTGAGTGGGGAAGGAAAATTCAATAGAATATAAGCTCAATAAAGGCAGGAATTATGGTACATCTTATTAAAAGCTATAGCCTAAGACCTACAACAGTGCCTGGCACATAATAACCACCCAATAAACATTTTTAAATAGATGAAAGAATACAAAATTGAATAGAAAAAATAAATCACTAGCTACTTTGAAATCAGGAAAATATAGCTATCATGTTACATTCATTCTTTAATTTCTTCAGTAATAAGAAAGTTAGACAATTACAGAAATGATACTGAATATTGAGAAGCTAAGTTACCTAAGAAATATTTATGTAGGAAAAACAGGTAAGGAGTAGAACTCAATATAACATGACACTAGAAATAAACTACACTCATTAAATCTGCTTAGCTCACTGAAATCAAATAATGACAGATATTTTATCAATAAAAGAAACCAGTGAAATACTCTAATTCTGGGGCTCCCAAATATTTCTGCAAATCAGAATATTCTGAGAACATTTTAAAATACAAATTTATGGACTTTGCCTAGAACTAGCAAATTGATATCTCAGGCTTAGGGCCTAGGGGAGAGGTATGATGGGAAGGAATCTGTATCTTTATCTCCTCCTGGTGATTCTGATGATGAGCCAGTTTTGGGAATTCTATGTTTTATATACTTTCTTAGTTTCACAAACAAGAAAACCAATACTCAAAGGCAAACATGGCTTGTGTGAGAAAGGATAGCATTTTACCATCACCAGGATCAGAATTCAAGAGTTCAGATCCACCTACTGTTCTCCCCACTGTTAACCTCTGGGTCAGTGCCCAGAACACTCAGATCCTACTTTCTGCTGGACAGGAAACTCTCTAGGAGCTGACAAATACAATTCCTGTGATCCACTCAATCTACCCATTCTCTAGAGTTTAAACAAAGTGGGCAAGAACCACAGATGTGATGACACAAAAAGGATCTCTTAGATTCCCTACAGAATTCAATATTCTAATTCCTAAAGTTAGCATTTAAATTAGGGCCACAGCTTCTGAGTGGAAAGCTGGAGCCATAAGAATGTACCTGTGTACCTGCCATGTTTCCACAAAAGAGAACAATTCCCAAAACAAATGAAGTTCTTGTATATATTCCCTGATGACATCCCTCTTCCCATCATAGAGATACCTGCTACTCTCAAATTAGAGAAACTACCAAATATGCATAGTTAAAAATAATTATTTTTAAAAACCAAGTGAAGTAGGGATCTCAAATAACCCTATTCAACCCACTACCTCTATACATGTCCACATGCTAGGAGCAAGGCTTAGGATTAGAGGTGAAGCTGAAATGTGATGACAGTTATAGCCCTGCCCTGACTTGAGCATTCACAATATGAAAACGTGCCCCTCATTTATCCATGTACTCATTCACTCTCCTTGTTGGCTCAGTCCTACTGTCATCACCCTGGATCAAACTAGAGTATAGGGACAGTACAGGGACCCTGAGAATCTTGGAATTCTATGTTTCAGGGCATGGAAGTCTGAACCAAACACCCAGGAGCTATCAAGTGCACAGAAGTAATTAAAAAGCAACTCTGTTTCACCACCAGTACTTCATGACTCTTTGCCACCACTGTGTCTATAAAAGCAACAAAAGAGACTTTGTGGCCTTTTAGAGATTCTAAATGGAATGTTGTAGTTTCTCTGCACTCTACTTAAACAAATGCAAAACAAATAAATTGGTGGGGGCCTCTTTATCTAGAGATTGGGTGTTCTGTTTTCCTCAAACATTATTAACTGCATCAAGTAGAGGATTGTCTTCGAGTAATTAAAATGCATTTGGGTTTTCTAAGAAATGCTATTTATTCTGAAAGAACCTGACAAGAAAGCACTAAATTAAGTGCTTATATATAGCTCAACAGCAAAAACAAAAGGCGGCAGGATTGTGACTTTGTAATTGCCTTATTCTTTATAAAATAGCATTTAATGTAGAAAAAAGATGAGGTTTGCCATAGCTAATTCTACTGCAGATATTTAATTCACCATGCCATTATCAATTATCTCATTGGAGGCTGTTCAGGTATTTCTTGTCACATTTTAACTGCTGAAATGTTCAGTTCTATCTTCTGTTCCTTGATTTACAGCCTAATTTATTTGCCATAAAAACACATGTGTTCATGCATTTATTCGCTTCACTAAGAGCCTTAGAACCATTTGTCTGAGCTCATTTCACCCTTCTCTATAATTCAAAAAGCCTTTGGATAAACTAAGGAACAACCCCTTCCAAAGTTTTGTATTTATGAACCACACCTGAGACTCTACCCTAATTAGTCCAAAGCCATTCATATAGATGATTTTTTTTTATTTGAGATTCCAATATGATTTCTGCTTCACCACTTACCATTTGCTACATATAACCAGCATACTATCATATGTGCTCTGTTGTAATATTCTCTACATTTCACATCTACAGATTTTTTTGGTCCCAAATAAATTTTATATGCCTTAAGGAATAGAATAATTTCTCTGACCACTTTCCAAACTTAGCTGAGGGTTGGATACATCATACATAGTAAATAAGCATCTACTGACTGACTTTAAAGGTTGCATATTGATCTAACTATTTGCTCATTGAACAATTACTTATTGTATTAAGACCCAGCCTTTATTCCAGATCACAGTTTCTCAAACATCACGTGAATCAACTGTTTTTTATTTTTTAATAAGGATATTGATATAAGAGATCTAAGTTAGAGAACAAGATGGCAGAGAAGTAGGCAGACATGGAGTATATCTCTCTCTCTCTCCATGGATACATCAGGAATACACCTTCAGACACAGAAGGACATTCAGTACACCAGCTGAGAGATGACAGGAGTACCTGACCAGAGGAAAAGAACATATAGAACCACACAAAACTCGGTAGGACAAAGGAACTAGGGAGGGAAACAGGAGTGTTAGTAGGACTGGACCTGCCTTTGGTGGGTGGGGGAACTGAAGCAGGGATCTAATCCCCACATCTGGGCAACTGTCTGAGTCAGAGGAGAAACATTTAAGGCTGAGAGTGAAACAGCTGATCTGTGGCAGCCTATTTAAGGGTACATGTCATGAAAGTAGCTCATTAGTCGTCAAAATTCTTATCACAGTTCACATTCTGTTCACAAGCTCATTAATCTAAGAATGGTTATGTTCCCTAGCAGACATTTAAGAACATATGCCATTTAAATCTCTTGACACACATGCTCAGTAAACTAGTTTTAATGCTGAGATAATTAAAGAGGTCTATTTAGTTTATTTTTTTCCAAAACATCTTTGACATTAGTTATCTACTTTTGCTACAGACAGGTTACTTATCATCTAGCTGGATAATCAGCCACTGCCAAGGAATTAGCATATTTGCCTCACTTCAGCTTTTGCTCCAGGTGAATGTGAACAAGATTTTTATTTAAGGTATTAATTTTCAGGAATAGAATGTACTAGGATATTTAAACCAAATTTCCTACTGAAAACAAATAGAAATGTGGATGGACAAGTTAAAAGTCTTCTTAAAATCATAGGAGCTTTATAAAAGGTTACAGTTAAGAGAAAGCTAGGTTACAGAGAGGAAGGAAAGACAGAAAACCAAATTTTTCCTGAGAGAACTTGCCAATATTAAAAAGAAATTTCCTATATTGTTTATGGACTTGTAGAGTAAGGAGTTTAGAAATCATAGTTCATATACTACCAAATTGAATACCTTAGGAGAAATTTTCCCCATATTTAGTTTGGATCCTAAAGGGATATGTGCTCTTGAGACAACTGGACTAGTAGTAAATATTTTGACACTTATATTCTTTGTTTTTATATGCAGCAGGAAGAAGAAAACTCTTTTTAAGAAGTAGCAGATACTTTTGGCATGCACACTGATTTACAGCCCAAGCTTGCATCACAAGGGTACCATGAACTTCAAGTTATAAATTATGAACTAAATATGTATTGATTTGAGTCTACAAGAAGCATATCCAAATACTTTCTTGAAGACATTATCTTTATCCCAACCCTCAAAGATATCTCATAAATAATACTTCAAAAATGATATGTCATAGGACTACATCAAACTAAAAAGTTTCTGCAAAGTAAAAGTAACCACCAACAAAGTGAAAAGACAATCTAAAGAATAGAAATGTCATATATTTGCAAATCATATATCTGATAAGAGGTGAGCATCCAAAGCTTTTACAAAACAATAACAAAAAATTAAAAACAAAACCAAAAAACAAATAGCCCACTTAAAAATGGGCAAAAAGTCTGAAGAGGTATTTTTCCAAAGAAGCTATATAAGAGGCCAATAGATACATAAAAAGATATTCAACATCACTTGTTATTAGAAAAATAAAAATTAAGACCACAATGAGACATCAACTCAATCTCGTTAGGAAGACCATCATTAAAAAGACAAGAGATGTGGAGAATGGGAAATGCGATGTACTGTTGGTAGGATTGTAAATTTTTGCAGCCACTATGGAAAGCAATATGGATGATCCTCAAAAAATTAAAAATAGAACTCTTATATGATCTAGCAATTTTACTTTTGGGAATATACCCAAAGGAAACAAAAATACCTTTCAAAAAGGTATCTGCACCCTCATGTTTATAGCAACATTATTTGCACTAATCAAAACTTGGAAACAAGTGTTCATTGATAGATGAATGGGTAAAGAAGCTGTGATATATATGTGTACATGTATGTATATATATATGTATGTACCTATATATTCTAATAGAATATTACTCAGCCACAATATATGAGGTGGTGCTAGTGGCAAATAACTTGTCTTCTAGTACAGGAGATGTAAAAGATTCAGGTTTGATCCTTAAGTCAGGAAGATTCCCTTGAGGAAGGCATGGCCACCCACTGCAGTACTATTGCCTGGAGAATCCCATGGAAAGAGGAGCCTGGTAGACATATATGCTTGCATATAAATATAAATATAAATATATATAATAAGAAGTATAATGACAATCTATATCTATCTCACTATATAGATATGGCTTCCCAGATGGTGCAGTGGGAATCCACCTGCTAATGCAGAAGGTGCAACAGATGTGAGTTCAATCCCTGGGTCGGAAAGATCCCCTGGAGTAGGAAATGGCAACCTGCTCTAGCATTCTTGCTTGGAAAAATGTCATGGACAGAGTAGCCTGGCAGGCTACAGTCCATGGAGTCACAAAAAGTCAGACATGACTGAGCAACTGAGCACACCCACACAGAGATATAAATACATACACAGAGAAAAAGACAAAGAATGAGAAAGAAATAGGGAGAGGGAGGAAAATAAGGAGCAAAAGAGAGAACTGTAAAGAATAAGAGAAAAATCTCCAAGAATACTGGGAGATTTTAATTCATTTTTTGTTAATTGATAGAAAGCAAAATTATAACAGAATTGCACAATGAAAATTATTAAGGATTGATCTAGCATACATATATGAAAAATGCATCCAATTATGATAACATAGTTATTTCTTTCATGCACACATGAAGTATTTACACAAATTGAACAAATATTGGACTATGTAGAAAGACCAAATTTTCATTAACTCTGCATCTTGCTCAAAAATATCTTTGTAAAGCTGTGATATGATAATAATAGAATTCTTTTTCAAAATCGTAAAAATGACAGTGAATATACAAATATTAGCAACAAGAAAAGAATATCAGAACAGATGGTAAAGACACAAAAATCAGTTATTAAATATTAAGTGAAATTTTATGTCAAATATTTGAATATCAAAATTAAGTGGACAAATACTAGAAACCAAAATTTGCATTACTGACTTATGAATACATGTAAGTGAATATGCCTATAAACTTCAGAAAACTGAAATCAGTAAACAATTTTTACACAAATAACTCTTAAAGCTAGAAAGCTTTAAGCAGAGATTTCTAACGGGCATTTATGGGGGAAAATTACAATATTACCAAAATTTTCTTGATAATGTTAAGAGGTGTATATAGGATAGTCTGTACTGCAATAACACATACACCCAACAGTGTTGTAATGATAACAATGTGTACTCATTTCTAACTTTATGTGGCTATTCCAATGATGAGTAAGTCATAACTGTAAATTTGAATGCTTAAAACAATATCCATAGAGGAAAAACAGTCAGAAGACTGACACCAGCTGACTTCAAATATTCATATGTTTATGGAAATTCTGAAATTTTCATCTTAGGGAAAGAATAACAAAAACATGAATAGAACAGAATAGACACCAGAAATAGACCAAAAAAAAAAAAAAAACATAGTCAAGTGATCTTTGACGAAAAAGTAAGGACAAGTAATTCAATGCAGAAAAGATGTTCTCTTTAATTACTCCTAGAAAAAATGGACATCTACATGCAAGAAACTAATTCTAGACACAGCTCCCTAGACTTTAAAACATTCATAAATATTAACTGAAAATGGAGCATAGATATAGTAGTAAAATACAAAACTATGAAATATCTGGAAGATAAAAATGGAAAAAATGTAGGTGACCTTAAATGTGATAACTTTTTAAATACTACAGTAAAATCACAGCCCATGAAAAAATAAATTGAACTTCATTAAAATTAAACAGTCCTTTCTGCGGAAGTTACTCTTATGATGGGAAGACATGTTGTAGCCTAGAAGAAAATTATATGCAAAACCTTTATCTGATAAAGGACTTCTTTTCAAATATACAAAACACTTTTTAGGGTTGAAATGTCCTAAAGATATCAATTAGGTCTAACTGGTCTATTGTATCATTTAAAGTTTTTGTGTCCTTGTTAATTTTCTGTTTAGTTGATATATCCATAGGTGTGAGTGGGATATTAAAGTCTCCACTATTATTGTGTTATTGTTAATTTCCCCTTTCATACTTGTTAGCATTTGTCTTACATATGGCAGTGCTCCTATGCTGGGTACATATATATTTATAATTGTTATATCTTTTCTTGTATTGATCGTTGACATTATGTAGTGTCCTTCTTTGTCTCTTTTCACAGCCTTTGTTTTAAAGTCTATTTTATCTGATATGATTAGTTCTACTCCTGCTTTCTTTTGGTCTCTATTTGCATGGAATATCTTTTTCTAACCCTTAACTTTCAGTCTGTATGTGTCCCTTGTTTTGAGGTGGTCTCTCCAGGATAGATCACATCCAGGGCCATAAATCTAGCCTTAGTAAATTAAAAATAAATAAATAAATAAACCATTCAAAGCATCTTTTCTGACCACAATGCAGTAAGATTAGATGTCAATTACAGGAGAAAATCTATTAAAGATTTCAGCATATGGAAACTGAACAACACACTGCTGAATAACCAACTAATCACAGAAGAAATCAAAAAAGAAATCAAAATATGCATAGAAATGAATGAAAATAAAAACACAACAACCCAAAACCTGTGGGACACTGTAAAAGCAGTGCTAAGGGAAAGGTTCATAGCAACACAGGCATACCTCAGGAAAGAAGCAAAAGTCAGATAAATAACCTAACTGTACACCTAAAGCAACTAGAAAAAGAAGAAATGAAGAACCTGAGGATTAGTAGAAGTAAATAAATATTAAAAATTAGGGCAGAAATAAACACAAAAGAAACAAAAGAGACTATAGCAAAAAACAACAAAGCCAGAAGCTGGTTCTTTGAGAGGATAAATAAAATTGACAAACCATTAGCCAGATTCATCAAGAAACAACGGGAGAAAAATCAAATCAATATAATTAGAGATGAAAATGGAGAGATCACAACAAACAACACAGAAATACAAAGGATCATAAGAGACTATTATCAGCAATTATGCCAATAAAATGGACAATGTGGAAGAAATGGACAAATCTTAGAAAGATACAACTTTCCAAAACTGAACCAGGAAGAAATAGAAAATCTTAACAGACCCATCATAAGCACAGNAGCTAGACTCATCAAGGAAAAAAAAAGAGAAGAATCAAATCAACAAAATTAGAAATGAAAACGGAGTGGTTACAACAGACAATAAAGAAACACAAAGGATTATAAGACACTATTATGAACAACTATATGGCAATAAAATGGATAACCTGGAAGAAATGGACAGATTCTTAGAAAAGTTCAATCTTCCAAGATTAAACCAGGAAGAAATAGAAATTATGAACTAACCAATTACAAGCACTGAAATTGAAGCTGTGATCAAGTTCAGTTCAGTTGCTCAGTCGTGTCTGACTCTTTGTGACCCCGTGGACTGCAGCACGCCAGGCATCCCTGTCCATCACCAACTCCCGAAGTTTACCCAAACTCATATCCATTGAGTCAGTGATGCCATTCAACCATCTGATCCTCTGCTCTCCCCTTCGCCTCCTGCCTTCAATCTTTCCCAGCATCAGGGTCTTTCCCAATGAGTCAGCTCTTTGCATCAGGTGGCCAAAATAATGGAGTTTCAGCTTCAACATCAGTCCTTCCAAAAAAAATCCCAGGGATGATCTCCTTGCAGTCCAAGGGACTCTCAAGAGTCTTCTCCAACACCACAGTTCAAAAGTACCAATTCTTTGGCACTCAGCTTTCTTCACAGTCCAACTCTCACATCCATACGTGACTACTGGAAAAAACGTAGCTTTGACTAGATGGACCTTTGTTGGTAAAGTAATGCCTCTGCATTTTAATATGCTGTCTAGGTTGGTCATAGCTTTCCTTCCAAGGAGTAAGCATCTTATTTCATGGCTACAGTCACTATCGGCAGTGATTTTGGAGCCCTCAAAAAAATAAAGTCAGCCACTGTTTCCCCGTTTATTTGCCACAAAGTGATGGGACTTGGATGCCATGATCTTCGTTTTCTGAATGTTGAGCTTTAAGCCAACTTTTTCACTCTCCTCTTTCACTTTCATCTAGAGGCTTTTTAGTTCTTCTTCACTTTCTGCCATAAGGGTGGTGTCATCTGCATATCTGAGGGTATCGATATTTCTCCCAGCAATCTTGATCCCAGCTTGTGCTTCATCCAGCCCAGTGTTTCTCATGATGTACTCTGCATATAAGTTAAATAAGCAGGTTGACAATATATAGCCTTGGCATACTCCTTTTCCTATTTGGAACCAGTCTGTTGTTCCATGTCCAGTTCTAACTATTGCTTCCTGACCTGCATACAGGTTTCTCAAGAGGCAGGTCAGGTGGTCTGGTATTCCATCTCTTTCAGAATTTTCCAGTTTGTTGTGATGCACACAGTCAAAGGCTTTGGCATAGTCAATAAAGCAGAAACAGATGTTTTTCAGGAACTCTCTTGCTTTTTTGATGATCCAGTGGATGTTGGCAATTTGATCTCTGGTTCCTCTGCCTTTTCTAACACCAGCTTGAACATCTGGAATTTCATGGTTCACATATTGCTGAAGCCTAGCTTGGAGAATTTCAAGCATTACTTTGCTAGTGTGTGAGATTAGTTCAATTGTGTGGTAGTCTGAGCATTCTTTGGCATTGCCTTTCTTTGGGATTAAAATGAAAACTGACCTTTTCCAGTCCTGGGGCCACTGTTGAGTTTTCAAAATTTGCTGGCATATTGAGTGCAGCACTTTCAAAACTCTCCTAAAAAACAAAAGCCCAGGACCAGATGGCTTCACAGGAGAGTTCTGTCAAACATTTAGAGAAGAGCTAATGCCTATCTTAAAACTCTTTCAAAAAATTGCAGAGGAAGGAATACTTCCAAACTCATTCCAGGAGACCACCATCACCCTGATACCAAAACCAGGCAAATCAACACATAAAAAAGAAAACTAAAGGCCAGTATCACTGATGAACATAGATGCAAGAATCCTCAACAAAATTTTAGCAAACAAAATTCAGCAACACACCAAAAGGTCATACACCATGATCAAGTTGGGTTTATTCCAGGAATCCAAAGATTCTTCAATATATGCAAATCAATCAATGTGATACACCATATTAACAAACTGATCATCTCAATAGAAGAAGAAATAGCCTTTGACAAAATTCAGCACCCATTTATGATGAAAATTCTTCAAATAATGGGCATAGAAGGAACCTACCTCAACTTAGTAAAGGCCATATATGATAAGCCTGCAGCAAACATTATTCTCAATGGTGAAAAACTGAAAGCATTCCCCCTTAGGTCAGGAACAAGGAAAGGGTGTTCACTTTCACCACTATTATTCAACATAGTTCTGGAAGTCCTAGCTACAGAAATCAGAGAAGAAAAAGAAATAAAAGGAATCCAGATTGGAAAAGAAGAAGTAAAGCAAAGCTCTTACTGTTTGCAGATGACATGATACTGTACATAGAAAGCCCTAAAGATTATATCAGAAAATTACTAGAGCTAATCAGTGAATTTAGCAAAGTTGTAGGATACAAAGTCAATACATAGAAATCATTTGCATTTCTATATACTAACAATGAAGAATCAGAAAGAGAAATTAAAGAATCAACCTCATTTACCATTGCAACAAAAATAATTAAATATCTAGGAATAAACTTACCTAAAGAGACAAACGAACTGTACAGAGAAAACTATAAGACACTAATGAATTAAATCAAAGACAACATAAACAGATGGAGAGATTTCTATGCCCCTGAGCAGGAAGAAACATTATTGTGAAAATTACTATACTACCAAATGCAATCAACAGATTCAATGTGATCCCTATCAAATTGCCAAAGGCATTTTTCACAGAACTAGAAAAAAAATTCCACAATTCATATGGAAACACAAAGACACCGAATAGCCAAAGCTTTCCTGAGAAAGAATAATGGAACTGGAGGAATCAATCTCCTGACTTCAGATTATATTGCAAAGCTATAGTCATCAAGACAATATGTTACTGGCACAAAAACAGAAATACAGACCAATGGAACAAGATAGAAAGCCCATATATAAACCCATGTACCTATGGGTACCATATTTTTTTACAAAAGGGGCATCATGTAAGAACCGAATCGCTAGTCTATGTTCGATGCAGGATGTTTGGGGTTGGGGTATGGGGATGATCCGGAGGGATGATGTGGGGTGGGAGGTAGGAGGGGGTGTGTATAAGAGACAGATATATAGCC
>SJYX01023740.1:344305-393546 GCA_006410675.1 Oreotragus oreotragus
CACTCCAGTGTTCTTGCCTGGAGAATCCCAGGGACGGGGGAGCCTGGTGGGCTGCCGTCTATGGGGTCACACAGAGTCGGACACGACTGAAGTGACTTAGCAGCAGCAGCAGCAGGTATGGATAGGGCAGTGGATGGAAAAGCAGATATCAGAAACAGATTAAGCTAGATACATTTGTTAAACTGACTTCAGCAAAGAAACCAAGTTACTCACTGTTTGTTACCAACAATGTGCTAATGGAATAATGAGAGACAGAAACTTTCCAGATATTAAACACAGACTGTCTCACTCTTCAAATTAAACAGCAGGATGTGTCTTAGGTAACACTTTTTCCTAAACACAGTAACCTGTGTCTTAGGTTTCACTTAAAATGAAACAAACTAGCAATTCCAAAAAGAAAAAAAAAAAAAATTTGATGGAATATAATTAAAAAAAAAAAAAGAACAGAATTAAGACAGGGCTGAGGAGACCTTAGGATGCAAAGGACAGAACACAATATTCTGAATTTTCCTGAAAGAAAACAGGAAGTCATCCTGTATTTCACCCAGCTTGCAGGACAGTACCATCTGTGAGAAGAGATAGCAATGCTCTGCCAACCACCATGGCCTTGATGACAGACTCCTTATTTACAATTGAGGAATGACTCTGGATTCTCCATGGGATGAATTGCCAAAATAAAGCCATCTTTTACAGGAACATGTCTTTCGTCTTCAGTCAGAGAACAGAGTCCTCAGATATTTCCTTCAATATTAAAATGTTTCTAGAGGTGACTAGTTTCTAAATAACTTGGAATTGATCTTTTAAAATGGCCAAGTCATGAGAAAATAGTATTGAAACGTACATTGCCATATGTAAAACAGATAGCCAGTGGGAATTTGCTGTATGATGCAGGGAACACAAAGCCTGTGCTCTGTGACAGCCTAGAAGGATGGGATGGGGATGGAGCTGGGGAGGAAGGTTTAAGAGGGAGGGAACATGTGTATGCCTGTGGCTGATTCATGTTAATACATGGCAGATACCATCACAATATTATAAATTATTATCCTTCAATTAAAATAAAATTTAAATTAAAAAATAAAAATTATTAAGTCAAAAGCATATTATAAGCCATAGAAAAAGAACAAAATTTTGCCATTTCCAGAGATATGGATGGACCTAGAGGCTGTCATACAGAGTTAAGTAAGTCAGCAAGAGAAAAACAAATATTGTATGTTAATGTTTTATCTAGAATCTAGAAAAATATTACAGATGATCTTATTTGCAAACAGAAATAGAGACAAAGACATAGAGAACAAATGTATAAATAACAGTGGGGAAAGGGAGGTGGTAGCATGAATTGGGAGATTGGGATTGACGTAATAGGGTACAAACGTCAATCCCATATTATATATGGGCTTCCCATGTGGCACTAGTGGTAAAGAACCTGCCTACCAACCCAGGAGACCTAAGAAACATGGGTTCAATCCCTGGGTCGGGAAGACACCCTGGAGAAGGGCATGGCAACCCACGCCAGTATTCTTGCCTGGAGGGCTATAGTCCATGGGGTAGCAAAGAGTCAGACACAAAGTGACTTAGTACACACACTATTATATATAAAATAGATAGCTAATGAGAACCTACTTTATAGCACAGGGAACTCTACTCAATGTTCTGTGGTGACCTAAGTGGGAAGGAAACCTGAAAAAAAGGGAATGTATATATGTATATGACTGATTCACTTTGCTATACGGCAGAAACTGACACAGCAATATAAAGCAATTATAATCCAAAAAAAGCACATTATGAAAGGGTAGGATGACATTTCCTGAAAAGTCTATAAATCTTAAGACTCAGATCATAGCTTTGAATTACTCAATGAATTCTCACCTCTAAGAGTTAACGTGCCTTTGTCCAGGGATTTTATCTGTATATGTGTGTATGTGATACGGTGATACATAATAATAAATTGTCATGAAGGGCAAAGTGTCCACCTCTACCCTTCTTGAGTTCTTGTGGGTAGACTAACACACAGGACATATTAACAAGATAAAAGCCAATTTAATTTTTTGTGATTATAAAACGAAGCTCAGAGAGTAACCAAAANGTGTATGTGATACGGTGATACATAATAATAAATTGTCATGAAGGGCAAAGTGTCCACCTCTACCCTTCTTGAGTTCTTGTGGGTAGACTAACACACAGGACATATTAACAAGATAAAAGCCAATTTAATTTTTTGTGATTATAAAACGAAGCTCAGAGAGTAACCAAAAGCAGGCAGCTCTTATACCTTTTTATACAAAGAAACAAATTTATAAGGATTTGACAAGACAAAGAAACTTAGGTTTGAGTGCCTGCCTAATTAGTAAGAAATTTAAGCAAGGTTTGGGCTTGGATAGTAAACTAGAAATGAAGTAACAAGGTTCGTTTATACAGTAAGTCCTCTACACATGAATGAAATCCATACAGAGAGTGTTCCTAAATCCAATTTGTTCTTAAGTCAAACAATGTCAGCCTAGGTACCCGACCAACACAATTGGCTATACAGTACATTACTATAATAGGTTTATAATACTTTTCATACAAAAAATATATAAAAAACAAAAAATAAAGACAACCTTTTTAATCTTACAGTACAATACACAAAAGCACAGCCACCTGTAGAGGATGCATGCATGTGACAATATACGCCAGATACATGAATGAACAAGTGACTGGAAGTGTGAACGCACATTCACATCTTTGGAAGTTGACCAGTTGAAGGTTCGTATGTTTGGAAATTACTGTGTAGGCTTGTAGGCCTGAATTCCCTGTCTCTGGTAATAAGGGTGTCCTTCTACCTCCAGAAGCCTATAGAGCATCTTTCACATGGGAGATTCAGTTCCTGCTCTCAGACAGAGTCAGTGTCTCTCTGTGCCACTTTGGTATATTGCAGGGCAGCTAGCCCTGAGCACCAAAATACATACTTGGTCTTTGTCCAATTTTTGGTATAGAGATCCTAAAAAGCTAGAAATTTCCTAAGGGCTGAAAGCAATAAAGACGTCTCTGTTATGTTAATTAGGTGACTAGGATAGGAATTGATGGCCAGTGGAACCAGCTACGTGATTAGAAGATTGGAACTTTCATTCTCATTCTCTGATCCATAACCTCAAGGGAGGAGAGAGGGACTAGAAGATTGAATTCTATCATCAATGGCCAAAGATTTAATCAATCATCCCTCTAAATAATGCCTCCATTAAGGATATAAAGCTTCTTAACCCCACAAAGATTGGGTTAAGAGAGCTTCTAGGTTGAGAAACAAGCAGAGGTGATGAAAGAATGACTCTCGGGGAGGTCAGGAAATTCTGCACCATCTCCCCACACATTGCCCTGTGCATCTCTCCCATCTGCCTGTTCCCAAATTGTATCTTTCTTTAGTAAATCTGCAATCCAGAAAGTAAGACATATCTCTGAGTTCTGGGAGCCACTCTAGCTAATCAAATCTGAGGAGGAGGTCATGGGAACCTTTATTTTATAGCCAGTTAGTTAGATGTACAGGTCCTGAGTTGAAGGAGGGCACTGGAACCTCCAATCAATAGTGGGTTAGTCAAAAGGACAGGTAGCACCTTGTCTTGCCACCTGCATCTGAAGTGTGTGGGGCGGGGGAGCGGGGTGGGGGCGGCGAGTGAGCAGTCCTATAGGTCTGAACTCTTAACCTGTTATGCCATCCAGCCATCTCATCCTCTGTCATCTCCTTCTCCTCCTGCCCCTAATCCCTCCCAGCATCAGACACTTATTTTAAGAATAAATATAAAAGGCAAGTTAGTTAATATAGTAAGTTTGGGAGAAATTCTATCTGGGTACAATCTTGTATCTAAATAGTTTTTGGTGTGGGAGAAGCTTTTAAAAATACAAGAATACTGGCTGCCATTTGAATATACAAATATTGATAATTATAGGTACCATGGTTCCAACAGAAGATAATTTAAAGATAATTTATATTTGAATTTGCATTTACTTAATGTAAAAATGTACCTGGTTACTCTAAGTCTGTGCCTTATTGAGCTCAAAAAACTGAGGAAGAAAAAAGAAAAATCTATCTGCTATGCTAAATTAGCAGAGTTTCTACTTAATAAATAATCTACTCATAGATAATCAGTAAGCAATTTTATACATTATTTAGCACATCAGGAGATTTGAATATAGACTCTTAAAAAATCTAATATGTGCTCCATTAAAAGGCATAGCTTCAACTACATTGGGACTAAATTAGTGTAATTTTTAGGGGGAAAACATAAGTATTCTATTAATTTCCTTTATGATTATAAGTCCCTTGAATTTAAAACTCTGATAATTTCATCACAGGGAAAAAAACCAACTAGCAAGCATTAAAAGTTATTTAAATATAAAACTGAACATACATATAAATAGTTTGGACTTCTGCATTTGTAGCAGATCAATTAGCATTAAATACAAACAATAATGTCTGATTTAGCCTCCTAAATACCATAAGCTATAAAATGTATTATTTGAATATACTGCTAGTTCTGAAGTTTTAAAAGGTTTATTAACATTTTATATTATTCACTGTGAACTAAAGTAGCAGGACCAATTGTTTATATGGAACAAAGTCCTTAAAGTGATTCATGTTCAGAGCGACTGCTTTAAGATAGCACGAAAGAAACATAACACTCTAATATTCTGATGTTAATACTTCCTGAGGAATGTTTCCATAACATCTCAAAGCTTCACCTCATTAGACTTGAACCTCATGCAATGAATCTGGTTTTATTTCCAAGTTATCTTTCCTGTGTGACACAAAATTACGTTGGGCACTGTTCCTTCATCTGTTTTTATTTCACACTATTACTTGATTCCAAATTAGGATTATCTACAGTAGAAGCTTCTTGTGCAAATTAGAGTTTTCTTATTTTTTTTCCCTGCCCACTTGTTAGTAATGAAGGAAATAAATTATCAACTTTCTGAAGAGCAGATATTCGCCAATAAGTGGCCAAAGCTTAGCCTCTGCAGAAACTGGTTCAGTGAAAGAGTGACCAAGGGCAACATCTGAATTTGTAACAAGTACTATGTAGGCCTCACTTGAGTTCTGAGAGTTTTTTTTTTTTTTTTTTCCCAATTTTTCAGAGTCTCAGGTCACTATCCTTCAAAGCAATCATCTTTCAATTGCTTATCATTTATCTGAAAATAAACTTTCTATTTATTAAGGTCATACAGAATCCAAGGGCTTAGACCTAGATCCAAACCAAACCCAAACAAATCTGGGCTCCAATGCATCAAGTACTAAAATCCATCAAGTTACCTAAGAGTTTAGCTACAGTTTCACTGTCTACAAAATGGGAATAAAATGGTACTTTCCTCATAAGATTACTGTAAATGTTAAATATGATATTGCATGTAAAGCCCCATGCCTGGCATATAATAGGCACTCAATAAATTTATTTCAGTAAGTGTACATTATCAATGAATTTTTTTTTAATTTTACATTAGAGATCCCTCATCATAAATAGCAACTCTATTTTTTTTACTACAAATGCCTATAGTATTATGTACTTGGTTTGAAGGATGGCAAATATACATTAATTTGAATAGTATAGGCTACCAATACTGTTGCTAAAATAATAGTCATAAAATACATTGAAAACCAAAATAAAATGGATGTTGGATTATTTCCCTTTTTTATTAGCTAGTTATTGCTCCAGTACCACTGCCACAGTGACTACTTAATCACATTTTCTAGACATTTCGGGAGATGTGAACTAGGGGGAGAGGATACAGATTGCCATTGCGGCCCCAGCTCCATCTTATCAATACTTCACAGGTTTGAAAGGGTGCAGAGTGGCTCAGATGGCAAAGAATCTTGCCTGCAAGGCAGGAGACCCAGGTTCTGTCTCTGGGTCAGGAAGATCCCTTGGAGAAGGGAATGGCAACCCACTCCAATATTCTTGGAGTTGTGTCTTTTGGGGTGGATGCACAGGACACAAACACAGCTCCCTGGGATCTGTACCAACCCACCAACATGGCGGGCATAAGTGGCAGCTAATGCCATTTGTTGCTATATGCCTATGGCTCACTGGATCAGGGTGGACAATGACTTAAACTGCACCAACCAATAAAAACCACTCCTTTGGGAATTTCTCATTGGAGCTGACAAGAGTTAAGTGTCTTGCTTCATCATTTGAATTAAAGAAATGGAGACTCAGACACTGGGAGCCTCCCTCATTTATAGAGCAAAGCAAAGGAAGCTTTCCAGAGAAGGAAGGAAAAAAGATGTGTAAGGAAGCAGAGAGGATGCTGCTCTTTGTTTCTGAGGTATCCAGGTATATTTCTTGCCACTCAAAGGGGATCAACAGTTTTTCTTGCTTTGCTTTGGTAAAGCAACTCAGAGTCAGAATAACTTTACCTTTTTGCCTAATTTAAGTACATTTTTGTTTGGCTTTATTAAATTAGACATAAACAGTACAACTGTTCTTATCATTTCCCTTTCTCCACTAATTCACAAGGTTGACTGCTTCTTTAAGGGGTTTTAATTTTTTCAGTCTCAAAGTAAATTATGCTTTGTGCCCACATAAAAAGTGCAATGGTTGTTCTTTCAAAATAGAACAGAAAAAATGTGAATATATTTGTGTTTGTATATATGTGAGTGTGTGTGGTAGCCACAGTAGGGAAGGGTATAAAAAATAACACAAAATGCATTGAAGTTGTTTACATTATTTTGTGGGCTTGGAGAACACATAAGAGAAAATGACACAGGTAACCCACAAATTCACAGACTGTTTTCAATATGACATCACATTTATTGCAGAAGATTCTCACAATGACCCTGGGAAGGAGGTTTATAAGATTAATGAGACATGAGGAAGGCACATGACTAATTCAAGATCACACACCAAGCAATTATTTCATCTTTTGATGTGACTACAGGATATACAACTTTGAAGGCTTAGTATTTCTTTCCTTTCTTGTTTTTTCTGTATTTCCCAAAATGTACTCCATATTATACAAGTTCTTTGGGGTACTCTATGGTCCAGTAAATTTGGAAATGCTAAATAATCTCTCATAGAAATTGACATTTTACATTCATATTATATGTAGTCCATAAAGAAGTGCATTCAGTTCTGTTGACTCCAGTGTTTGATTAACACATTTTCCAAGGAATCATTTTAAAGCATTATTAAACTTATGTTACCAAAAGGAGTATTAATAAATTTAAGTGTTAACAGTTGATTAAAGATTAGGAAATGTTGAATAGTACATTGCATATTTTTCCGTGTATAACTCATATTTCTTTTGAATATATCTTCATATTGCTAAAATACTAAACTATATTAAAGTATAAATATATAAAAGTCAGTTAAAATCCCATCAACCTGGGCAAATTACTATCAACATTTTATTGATGATACTATCATGTTTCTATCCACATCTATGTGGTTTTGCATAAATCAGGTACCATCACAGGATGATTCCTCACGACTATCCCTACCTCTTCTGTCTTCTTCTAACTTCACCTGCACCAATATATACCCCTAACTAAACAGTGTTTAAAACTCTGACGTGCATCCATCCATAACTGGATAGAAGAGGAAAGTGAGAGCGGAAGAGCAGAAAGGGAGATGGTTTCTTGGCATTGATTATATTATGATAATAGAGTCATAGTATATACATTACATCACATCTTTCTTTTCACATTGTCCAATGCCTCCAAATTAAATGGTATAGAAAAGAAAACATTTAAAACATGGCTCAAATAAATTAATCCAGGAAAAAAATACAGGTTCAGGCATGGCTGGTTACAAAGACTCAATCAACATTTTTTCATCTTCCCCTTCATCTAGAACAATTCTTTCCTAGACTTTTCCCTTGAGGGAGGCCAAAGAGTAAGCTCTGGTGATCCTAGGGCTCCTTCCCTGCTGACTCACTTTTGTCAGCCAGAGTGTAAGCATTTTTATCCCAATATTCCCTACATTTTTACTCTCTTTTACTGATTGAGCTGACTTAGGTCAATAGTTTGTCCTTCATCAAATCCCCTGGGTTAGGGCTGTGCAAATACCTAATATTATTTTACCTTTGTACTGGGCATTCCACTTTCCCAAACCTGAAGGACTGAAATGAAGATAGTGAGTGACTCCCCAGATAAAACCTAAGAAAGACTAACCCCAGTAACAAGGTAAATAAACACTGAGTGTCCAAAAATAACCAAGATTCTGTAAACATGCCAAAAGGTATAAGTCAAAACCTGAAGAAAACATAATATTCCACTAAATACCAAGAAAATATATAGCATAATTTCTTAATCTTGGAGAATTAACCTCAACATGGAATACTGGGATCAAATAAAGCTACTTACCAAATTCTCTCCTGAATATCTTGGTCCGATGTCCTGCAGCTGAAGAGAACCATCATTTCAGCTGGTTTAAGGTCGAGATGACTTTATTTGACCGCTACAGAGGACACAGAGAACCACATGGGGAGAAGCAGGGCAGGTGTAGCTGACTCTCACATGAGAGCTGGAGTTTCTCCAGGAAGTGATCTAAGATTTCATAGTCTTCCTGTCTCTTCATATCTTTGCACATTCACATCATTCTCTTCTCCCAGATTAACATCTCTTTTCTAGGATTAAGGATGCTGGTAAAAATGGAGTTTCTATCCCCCCTTTTTTTTTTCTATCTTGTGAAACTTGCCACTGGAACATTGTTTATTTCCTTTCTGATACTTCTCCCCGGAAATGCATTTTGCCAGTGCTTCTGAAATACAAAGATGCTACTCCAGCCCCTTTTCCATGTGGCCTTCCATTTAGAACATATTCCTCCATTTCTTCATGTTGCTGGACTTTCCGGGTTGGTTTTGTGCATGAGATGAAGCAGCCACCTTTCGGATCTAGAAAGAGAGGTGTCGCGCCGATGGACCTTATCTTGCAGCCCGGCCTTGGCTCATGGACGTCTCTCAGCTTTTTTGACCGGCCAGCAGCCTATTTTATTTTCAGGGCTCCCAGTGGGTGAGGCTGTGACCAGACTTGTCAGCATCCTGATGGGGGCGGCGGGGGGCTCAGTGGGCACTTGACAGGGGCTGACAGGAAACTCAGCTTCAGGCGGCAGCTCTTCTACAAACGCATAGACACGGTCCTGTGGGGGCAGGAACAGAAGCCGCCAGGACCAGGCGTCTGGAGGTGTCTCCAGGGCAGCAGTGACAAATACCGGGTCTCCAGACGAGTGTAGAAGCTCCCGTGTGTGGCGCCGGGGACAGCCGTGCGGGCGGAGGCGGCGCAAGATGGCAGCGCAGCCTCTTCACGCGGGGAGGCTGGACGTGAGAGCCTCCCCTCAGGCTGGAGCTTCTCATAAATAGGCCTCTTTCTCAGGGGGAAAATAAAAATAAAAAATGGAGGTGTGTTTCAGTTCTCAGTCTGGGCTCTGCCTGCCACAAACTGGGTCTATGGTGGCTGCAATCCCGTGAGGCTCCAGAGTGTACACCCTGCCCAGAGTGGTGCATGGAGCACCGCAGCTGACGGAGTGCAGAAAATAGCCTCGGGAAGTCTCTGGAAAGGATCACAGTTGCCCTCACCACGTGTCTAATTAGAAGCCGCCTGTCAAGCTGCACTGTGGGGATGAAAATTAGGCCTCTTTCACAGAGAAGGACTCAGCTCCTGATCTGTCGCCTCCTGCTCTGCCCTGAGGTGGCGGCTGCTGAAGAACTTTCTCTCATGGGTGACAAGCCTATGGGACCCCACTGGGTCACCAGAACAAGGAAAGTACATGGGTACCCTGGTGGCAGCTACGAAAATCTGGACCGGAGAGGCACTGACAGGTGCGGCTGTGGAAGGTTCCGGGCGGGCGCTGAGGAGCCCCGCGTATGGCGGGGGGGGGGGGGGTGACCCCGNGAAAGTACATGGGTACCCTGGTGGCAGCTACGAAAATCTGGACCGGAGAGGCACTGACAGGTGCGGCTGTGGAAGGTTCCGGGCGGGCGCTGAGGAGCCCCGCGTATGGCGGGGGGGGGGGGGATGACACCGCCCACCGGGCCCCTCCGCAGGGCTGCCCAGCCCCGGGACCTCCGCGTGTCACGTCAACACCTGCCCCTCAGGTTGACGCTCGGAAACAGCAAAGGAGCCTCTTCCCACACGACCTCTGGCACCCCTTAACCGCAGTTTCCACAGGGACCTGAGGCGGGCAATTCCGGGCTGTAGCCCTTTGCATCCCTTTCTCAGATCCGCATACCCCTGTGTGTCTCCTGGACACCGAACTCCGCTGATTTTCAAAGCTGAATGTTTTAGAGCCTTGTCTCCCAGGTGTAGATCTTAAAAGTTGGGGTGCTCGATGTGGAGTCCAAAGTCGAGTCCTCAGGAAGCTCTGGGTGTCGAATTTCCTCCAAACTGTGGGTCTTGGCCCTGGGATGGCATCAGTGGCCAGTTGGTGCACCAGCCTCTACCACCGGCTCCCAGGAAAACTCCATTTTGCCCCATGTGATACATAGGAGTCGCTCCACTGGCTCTTAGGGGTTCTTTGTTGTTGCTGTTTTGTTTGTTTGTTTTTCGGGGGAAGTCATTCCATATGTAGCTGTAGATTTGGTGTCGTCTGAGAAGGAGTGGACTTCATGGTCCTCTGGCCTCGCCACAGTGAAAGGGAACCTAATCTCCATGTGATCTTGTGACGCCCCCATGGGCTCATGAAACTCACTGTTTCTTATTCCAAAGTCTTGATACAGAATTGGATTGGGGTATCCTGGGTATGCTGTACCAGGAGGTACATTTGGCTATAGCTGAGGAAACAGTTGGCATATGAAGGAAATCTGAGAGGAGGATGTGGCTGTGGGGGAAATGAGGGGTGCCACAGGTGGGCTAGTATCAGGGATGTGAAAGCCCACAGTCCTTACACTTCATTTTGAGGCTTTGTGGTTCAGTTTACTAGTGCTGACAGCAGACTATCTAAATTTCAAGCCTAGGGCCATCTCCTATTTATGTGACTTGATTTTCTTAATCTCATCTGCAAATTGGAATGATGTTCACTGTAACATCATAGAGTTTCTATGAACCATAAAAAAGCTAATAGAGCTAAAACACTTAAATTCCTGGTTGGAATGCAGAAGGCATTAAATAAATATTTACTCTTATTAAAATAGTATGCCCATAAGCTCTGTGGCCAAAGTGAAAGTTTCAGAAAAAGTCTCAATTGATGCACTGAATGAAATACACAGCGGGAGCCAGGAAAACAGATCATACACAGCTTCAAGTCTTGATAATCAAGAAAAATGGAGACCAATGACTAAAATTGACATTGAAGGCAAAATTTCCTGATTCCTTGTCTATGAGCCCCACATTGAGCTAGCAGGTGTGACTTTTACACTAGGATAACCGGCTTCAACCTCCAAAGGATTCATTGTATTCAAAACTTCTCTGCTCAGCTGTTGAAGCTTTTGCTTGATCAACTTTACATGGAGTGAAACTTGCCCCACTGAAAAGTGGTGAGTGGTTGAAGCCCAACATAGCATATCCTCATTAAGGCAGGGGTTGGAGGCAAGACAGCCAATTATGGCAACCTGAAGCCCCCATGAAGGGGCTGCCATCAGGGGCTGCCAGCCATTCTTGCCTCAGGGCAGCAGATAATAACTTCACAATTGGCAATTGGACGACCAGCTAGGTTCAGCTTCTCCTTCAGAGCGCAGGCACATGAAAGGCAGTAACTTTCAGAATAACAGAAATGTCCTGAAAGCAGCAGGGAGATGGAGTATTTAATAGGTATGTTCTCCTGGTAGGTGAATGTCAAGGAGAATGGTCTTAGGGTTTTGCTTAAGTGTTACCAAGACATGGACACAGAGGTGTCCAAGCAAAACTCAGACACGGTTTCACAACCAAGTGAGCCGGTGGGTTTTATAGGAATAAACTCCACTAACTCAGAAGAGGTTCTATATTCTGAATGCACCACAGTTATGACATGAAGTCACAAAGAAAGTCAAGAAGAACTCATTAAATTCATACATAACATCCTTAGTACAGGTAAAAGTTAAAGAGTCAGGCTCCACTTTCACTGACTCCCCCAGGACATTGGTAAAAACCTATAATACTGATGGTATGGTTTGGAAAGGACTTTTCATCATATATATACTGAGGTATAGCTTTCTTTTTGAAAATCACCCCATATGGAAGACGTCAACATTATCATGTAAATAAGATGTTGAGCAGAGCACTTGAAAAATAGTAAACATTCAAAAACAGTATTTTTCTCTCTCTGTGAAATATGCCCTTTGGAGTAAGAGTTCCTTATATTTTTTATAATTTATATTTATTTGATGACCACATATATAATGTAACTGTGTGCCAGGTAATTTTCTCAGTGCTTTTTATATATAAATTCATTTAATCATTACAGGACATTTATCAGGTAGGGTCAGTTATAAACCCTGCTTTAAAAGTGGAGTAACTAAGCTATAGAGATGTGGTGTGTGTGTGTGTGTGTGTGTGTGTGTGTGTGTGTGTGTGAAAGTCTCTCAGTCGTGTCCTACTCATTGTGACCCCATGGACTGTCCATGGAATTCTCTAGGCCAGAATACTAGAGTGGGTAGCCTTTCCCTTCTCCAGGGGATCTTCCCAACCCAGGTCTCCCTCATTGCAGTCAGATTCTTTACCAGCTGAACCACAATGGAAGCCTAAGAATACTTGGGTGGATAGCCTATCCTTTCTCCAGCAGATCTTCCCAACCTAGGAATCAAACTCGGGTCTCCTGCATTGCAGGCAGATTCTTTACCAACTGAGCTATTAGGGTAGAGATGTTAGGTGGCTAATAAATGGTGAAGCCCGTCAGGATTTGAAGTTAAAAATGCATGCTTCTAGTCACTAATACCACGGTACATTTTATAGTTTTATCTAGGCTTGGGAAGTTCCTGACTCATAGGAGGCATCCAGTATATGCTTATTTAACATCAGGAAAAACAAGCAATACAGATTCCTAAGACCCTGGTACATACCTTTACCATATGCACTGAAACAATTCATATTCCCACTTAAGAACTTAAAAGAGAAAGGGCTTTGTGAAAACAGTAGCTTTTTGCCTGTCTGCTCCACCAGTCCAAGTGGAGATTAGAGAGCAAATATAATCATGAAAATGGGTAGAGATTTCATTCTATTTCTCAGGCCTAGAACCAAATATTCAGAAGTTCAACATTGGATCATCTTGTCCAATTCCCAGGCTGCTTTGACTCTCCGTTTGTTTTAGTTCCTGCTCCTGCTATGATGAGATAAAAGATATCTATTAGGATGCTGTCTTTCTTGAGCCTTTTGATTCCACCTTCAGGTACAACTAATTTAGGACTCAATGTATATCACTGATGTTTGGCTACACATCCATCTTTTTCATTCACCTTTTTCTTTTCTTTTCTTTTCTTTTTTTTTTACTTTATTTTACTTTACAGTACTGTTTTGGATTTGGCATACATTGACATGAATCCGCCACGGGTGTACACGAACTCCCAAACATGAACCCCCCTCCCACCTCCCACCCCACATCATCCCTTGGGATCATCAATTTAGGTTGCATTCTCAGTTTCCTCTTTCAACCTAGTCAACTGGCCACATCAACTCCAGGTTTTATACTTCCTTAGCTCTTTTAGGCCTTTCTCAGAAACTCTAGCCAGTTTTGTTATAATGCATAGATTTGAATTGAGTTATATGCCATCTATAAACAAATCAACTAATAACTTTTGTTTGATCCTCTTTGGAATATGGGTATCAAATTAACAGTCACTTTGGATCAGGAGACTCTGGTACTGATTGATTAGGCCAGGCTAAGTGCTCTACCTTTGGACCAAAGGAACTGATGAGTGACTGCAAACAGGTGCTGTGCAGTTCAGGCGTGATCTTTGTTCTTGTAGATGCAAACAACTTCCATTGTAGAAACTTAAGAACAATTTAATGGATACTGGAGAATTAAAATATCTAATAGCTCTCACTTTTGTCTTCTCGTACACCCTCCCCATTTTACTGCTTAAAAGTTTCTCTTACTAAGAACATTTCCATTTGGCTTTAAACTTGCCATTATTGGAAAATCTAAGTGCCATGGGCACGATCCTCATTCATCATGTACAGGAACAGAGTGTTGTCATCTTAAAAGAATTATCAGCCAAGGCTTATTCCCTGAACTACTTAGAAGCATCTCTTCTCTCTTTCCAAAACACCAGAACGAATCAATTTCCTACAAACATAAGTACATTTATTTAGTTATTAAATTCATAGCTGAGGCTCTTGATGCATTTCTTGTTCCCACAGAAAAAGGAAGGCATGCAAGAGCAACCCTTGGGCTTTTGGAGATGAGTTAAGAAGTCACTTTGGCACTTTTAAATATTGGATTGGCCAAAAAGTTCTTTCAGTTTCCCCATCTACTTGCTATAAGCAAGTTTCAGTAGGAAAAAATATGTAATTTGTGAAAATGTGTATGATTTAAAGGATAATGATACAACAAACACTTGTTACCCAGCTCTCAGTCCTTTGGAAGGCTCCTGTGTGTTCCTCTTTTATTGCCTCACTTTTCCTAGAGTACCCATGATTTTCATTATAATTTTACCACACATAAATCTCCATAACAATATACTGATTAATCTAGCAGGTATCAAATCTACTCAATAAAATGTTCACAATTATATTTTGCCATGACTTGTTTTTTTGCTTGTTGTGTCATTTCTGAGAATGATACATATTGTAGTATATAGCTGTCCTTCAGTCATTTTTCTGGTGTATAGTACTTCATTGCACGACTAGAAAACATTGATTTTTATAGTCTGCTCTTGATGGGTGTCTGTTAATGATCTCACGTGTTTCCTGGTATAAGAGTACAACTGTTTTGTTAGGGACTATCCCAGAAACCATTTGTCTGGGTCATAGGGCTTGCTCATCTTCAACTTTACTAAGCAATGCCAAGGTATTTGCCAGATTGGTTAAAACAATATACACAATATATTGCTTAAAACAATATATAGTTCAGTTCAGTCGCTCAGTCGTATCCAACTCTTTGTGACCCCATGAACTGCAGCACGCCAGGCCTCCCTGTCCATCACCAACTCCCAGNTCTTCAACTTTACTAAGCAATGCCAAGGTATTTGCCAGATTGGTTAAAACAATATACACAATATATTGCTTAAAACAATATATAGTTCAGTTCAGTCGCTCAGTCGTATCCAACTCTTTGTGACCCCATGAACTGCAGCACGCCAGGCCTCCCTGTCCATCACCAACTCCCAGAGTTTACCCAAACTCATGACCATTGAGTCGGTGATGTCATCTAACCATCTCATCCTCTGTTGCCCCCTTCTCCTCCTGCCTTAAATCTTTCCCAGCATCAAGGTCTTTTCAAATGAGTCACCTCTTCACATCAGGTGGTCAAACTATTGGAGTTTCAGTTTCCACATCAGTCCTTCCAATGAACACCTAGGACTGATTTCCTTTAGGATGGACTGTTAGATCTCCTTGCAGTCCAAAGGACTCTCAAGAGTCTTCTCCAACACCACAGTTCAAAAGCATCAATTCTTCTGCACTCAGCTTTCTTTATAGTCCAACTCTCACATCCATACAATACAATATATAACAATACACCAAATTGGTTATAACATATTGGTTAAAACAGTAGTGTGTATATGTTTAAGTAGATCCACATCCATACCAACATAGTCTTCTCCAACACCACAGTTCAAAAGCATCAATTCTTCTGCACTCAGCTTTCTTTATAGTCCAACTCTCACATCCATACAATACAATATATAACAATACACCAAATTGGTTATAACATATTGGTTAAAACAGTAGTGTGTATATGTTTAAGTAGATCCACATCCATACCAACACTGAGGCTGAAATACTTTTCTTTTAATTACAGTTCATTTTATAACAATTTTAGATTTACAGAAAATGTGTGGCACATTCCCAGTATTTCCCACACCGAGTTTCTTAAATGTAACTTTAGAAAAAGTTACATTTAATGAACCAATAATTGAAACATTTAATGAATCAATAATTGAAACATTACTATTAATGCAAGTCCATACTCTATTCAAGTTTTTATAGTTTTTACCTAATATCTACTTTTCTCCAGGAAACTCATTACTTTGCCATCTGCATTACATTTCTTTGTCAACTCTTTTTAAACTTTTCTTGGCTAGACAGTTTCTCAGACTTTGTTTTTAGTGATCTTGACAGTTTGTGGGAAGGCATAATGTTCAGGTATTTTATAGACTATCCCTTGATTGGGTATAGTCTGAGGTATATTCTCATGATTACAATGGGACTATGCACTATTTGGAAAAGACCACAGAGGTAAAGTGCCATTCTTATCACATAATATCAAAAGCACATGTTATCAAAATCACTTCTCATTCTTGATGTTGACCTTGATCACCTGGCTCAGGTAGTGTTTGTCAGATTTCTGCACTGGAAAATTACCCTTTCCATATCATACTCTTGGAGACATGTTGTAATTCCTCGAGGGTGATGTATCTACATAAATCATTTGGAATTTTTCTTCATGCGAACTTTGTCTATTTTATGCATTTATTTATTCATTCCAACATATGTGTGTGTGTGTGGTGTGTGTGTGCATGTGCCTGCTCAGTTGTATCTGACTCTTTGTGACCCCATGAAGTGTGGCCGGCCAGGCTCCTCTGTCCATGGGATTTCCCAGGCAAGAATACTGGAGTGAGTTGCCATTTCCTACTCCAGGGGAANCATGCGAACTTTGTCTATTTTATGCATTTATTTATTCATTCCAACATATGTGTGTGTGTGTGGTGTGTGTGTGCATGTGCCTGCTCAGTTGTATCTGACTCTTTGTGACCCCATGAAGTGTGGCCGGCCAGGCTCCTCTGTCCATGGGATTTCCCAGGCAAGAATACTGGAGTGAGTTGCCATTTCCTACTCCAGGGGAACTTTCCAACCCAGGGATCAAATCCATATCTCCTGCATCTCCTACAGTTGCAGGCAGATTCTTTACTTCTGAGCCACCTGGGAAGTCCCATGTATCAGTATAGACTTATCTATAATTATTTTAAACCTTAGTTATAATTTAATACTATTTTATTTATTTTTGTTGCTCAAATTGTTCCAGCTTTGGTTATCGGGAGCTCTTTGGAAGACTTTAATTTTGTCAATATGGGTGCATAATATGTGATATCTCCTTAGGGTTTCACTTTACATTTTTGTAATTCTTTTTTTTAAATTAATTAATTAATTAATTTTTTTTACATGAACTCCCAAACATGAACCCCTGATAATCATATTTAATATTTTTTCTGTTGGTTTGTGTTTTTTTCTCATTGACTTCCCTTATTATGCTGGATATTATTTTTAGTTATATGTGTTAGAGATATTAGATATTTTCTCCAAATTTTTGGCTTCTCTTGTATTTTGGACTCTATTGTCATACTACATTCCTGGTATTAAAACAAATATACTGATCCTTTTCTTAATGGTTTGACGCACTGAAAGATTACTTAAGAAATTCTTCACTGCCTAAGATCATAAAGATATTCTCCAAGATATTGTTTTATAAACTGCCTTTCCCCTAGGTAAAATTGATTTTTGTACACAGTGTGAGGTAGGGATCCCATTTCTGTTTTCTTCTATAAAGATGATTGATTGTCTCAGCACCATTTATTAAAGATTAAATTGTTCTGCCAATGATCTAACAACATTTTTAAAATGTTATACATTGAGTTTCCACATTTGTGTGGATCCTTGTCTAGGATCACATTCTATTCCATTCTTCAATTTTCTATTCCTTTTTTTTTTTTACTAAAGCTGTATTTAATTTTTATTTTACTAAGATCTTTCAAACTTGTCTTTAGATGTAACTTGGAGATTCTTTGTCATTTGTGTTAACATGTGAAGTCTAGTATCTTTTTGTGAGGTTCCACAAAGATTAAAACAAAACGAAGAGAGTTGCTGGAATTGAATTGAATCTATACACCAACTTGGAGGAAACTGATTTCTCTACTGTATTAGGCTGTTTACAATATTCCAACCCATGTAAATGGTTTACAGCTCCATTAAGTTATCTTTAATAATTTTCAAAAAAGATTAGGATTTTCTCCATAATAATATAGTCTGCTTTTTTTAATTGATGTATTCAGCATTTATTGAGACCATCATCCATAGCAGAAACTAAGTATATATTTGATAAAAAAGAAAAAAGAGAGGGAAGCATGGAGAGAGACAGAAAGAAAGATAAACTGTAACCTTCTCTTCTAGGGTATTGCAAGCTAAAGTTAAATTCTGTTAAGTAGTTGGGAAATCAGTGAAAAGTTTTGGGGAAATAAATAAATGTAAATATATCGGACTGCCTCAAGAAAAAGGACTCAAGGAGGAGCAAGACTGAAGAAGGTAGTGAAATCTATTGAAGATAAAATCTAGTGTCAGATGAAAGTGAAAGTGAAGTCCCTCAGTCATGTCCAATTCTTTGGAGTCCCCAGGCAAGAGTACTGGAATGGGTTGCCATTTCCTTCTCCAGGGGAATCTTCCCAACCCAGGGATCGAACCCGGGTCTCTCACACTGGAGGTAGATGCTTTAATCTCTAAACCACCAGGAAGTCAGATGAACCATTTGCAGAAAGCCTGCAGTGTCAAACAGGGTAAAAAACTGAAATACTTGCATACTTACGATTGAAAAATAAAGGAGGGATTCATTAAAAGAAATAATTTTAAGGACTATGTTTCCCTGGTGGCTCAGATGGTAAAGCGCCTGTCTACAATGCAGGAGACCCGGGTTCGATCCCTGGGTTGGGAAGATCCCCTGAAGAAGGAAATGGCAATCCACTCCAGGACTATTGCCTGGAAAATCCCATGGACAGAAGAGCCTAGTAGGCTACAGTCCATGGGGTTGCAAAGAGTCGGACACGACTGAGCGACTTCACTTCATTTCACTTCAAAATAATTCTTTACAATTTATATCTGAAATTTAAATGTTAGAGCAACTTAAAATGTCCATTCATAGATTTCAGTTCTACTCTGAAACGTCAAGGACTTTCATTCAATTATTAGGTACAACAGTTTGAAAGACAAAGAAGTTCCTTTGTGATCTGAGCAAGCTGTTTTACCTCAAAGGATTATTTCTTCATTTTATATGAATTAAGAGTTTGATTTTGATACCTGAAGCCCCCACCCCCAAACAATAAAGGGTTGTAATTATGTATTTCTAGGTACAAGAATAACCTGGGCATTGAAACCCAAAATTATCCTAATAGAAGCTACATGAAAATTTAGAGGATTTTTCCCACACTCTTTGGAGAGAAGACATGGGTAAAAGGGATGGAAATTCCTAAAGATTTGGGTGAGGATGGAGAAATAGGTAGATTTCATAACATTTTCTACTTATGGCCCAAGTAACATTATACTTGCTCTAAGGTAGCAGTGTGGTTAGACCATTTTATGAATCCTGCTAAAGGGTAAAATGAATGCCTGATTCATCTTTGAACTCCCTGTGTCTAGAATTGAATTTTGTACATAAGTGCCCAGAAGAGCTGATGTTTCAAAGAGAATAGTTCTGTCATTGCACTTGAAGGAGACAGTCACTGTAGACATGTGTGTAGTTGTTCTCTGGAGGTAAACCAGTCCTGCCAAAGGCTACTTTTGTGTGTGTTCCTGGGATTCCTACTAGGCACCCAAAGAGTTCTTATTTAGATCTCCTCAAAAATACCTGCAGATGAAGTCATCAAACCTGGGTCAGCTGGTTATTGAAAAATTACCAGAAAGTAGTGACAAAGTTAAGTGTTTGCAACATCTGCACAAATATAAAAACTACCTTTGTCAAAATAAAAAAATAGAATACCAGGTGGTTTCTTCTCCATCAGAATTAGTTGTTTGTGGCCAATTAGCTGAAGCCAGGCACTTCATTCTGAAACAAATTTTAGTTTATTTTCCCTCCTGAAATAAGATATTTAAGAAGCAATATAACTTACAATGAAAATCGCACCAAAAGGCACAATTAGATTTTGCCAAGATTAAAGTTTATTTAAACATAAAGCAAATTTGAAAAAAATCCACAGTGGACATAAAAATACTGACCATCGATATTCTACTGTTAGTATTTTACTCATCTTGTTTTTCTTTTACATATCTATTCATCTGTACCTCTCTGCATTAAACCTTCTCATGCTTACACACCTCACAGTCAATTGCAAACATCAATAGACAGCTCCCAAATATTTTAGCTGTGTGTGATTTACTATAAAATTGTAGGTTACTGCAGTGACCACCTCACGGATCACATGTAGTGAGACAGTAATAGATTCTCGAAGGGTGGGTTGCTGTTAAAACACAGATATCCATTATGAGAACCCAAGCCAACACTTCCTGATTCTCTCTCTTTGCTGAGTAACTCTGAGTCTTGCATATTTAGATGGGAGTGCTTGACTAGTTATGTAGATCATAATTACTTCTGTGTATTAAAAGACACAGATGTTATTTAAACAAAAAGAAAATTTTTCATGTAGGACATGTAATTTGAATCGTGAGGCATTAGGAAGATTTCAACACTGACACACCTAGCACAGTGTTCTGCCCAAAGGAAATACTTAAACAATACATTTTCAAATCCCTTTTCAGATTTTCTATGTATCCCTTCCTTATTCAGTATTCATCTAATATGACTAATCTGAATTGGTGTAAACATCTTTTGCTCCCAAAGCCCTTACTCACGGCTTCTTTCTGTGATGCTCAAAGGCTATACAATCTAACATGAAAAATGAAAATTTGCTTCTTCCCCACATTAATAATGATGTGCTTCCATTCTTTGCTTCTCATGCTGATGTTTTAATTATTGGGTACACATTTTGTAGAGTAGAAAGTATATAGTTTGATAACTTTTCCTTCCTGCCCTAGTGTTTTTAGGCATTAAAGTTTTTAAGTAAAGAGAATAAGTATTGAGACAGAAGTCTAACTAGTTGCTTCCAACATTAATATCCATAGATGTCAAATAATGAGTTTTTTGACTGGCATGGTGATTGCTTTTTAAGTGACAGCATGTATCTCTAGTCCTTGTCTGCCAATATTATGATTCTTAATTTTTCTTTTAGTTCCTGTAAAATAAAAACTAATAAGCTGGCAAGAGATCCATCCAGAATGTGCCAGTTTAACTGATTTTCTCAACTACTGGGCAATACAGTGACACAACAGTAAGTCTTAGTTTCTCCAACATGTGTGTGATGGGCCACGTGGAAGCAAAGTGTCTGGAACATAGTAGACATTCTATAAATATTTTTAGATGTGCACATGGGCTTCCTTGGTGGCTCAGATTATATAAAATCTGCCTGCAATGCAGGAGATGTGAGTTCATTCCTGAGTCAGGAAGATCCCCTGGAGAAGGAAATGGCAACCCTCTCTACTGTTCTTGCCTGGAGAATGCCATGGACAGAGGCGCCTGGTGGGCTATAGTCCATGGGGTCGCAAAGAGTCAGACACAACTGAGCAACTAACACTTTCACTTTCCACATGTTAAACTATTATTTATTCCAGCAACAAAATCAATTTGAAATACATATGTATAACAGCATATTTAATATTATTTTATTATAAATAGAATAGCCTACAATGTATTATAAATATAATAACCTATAATAACAAATGAAATCAAAGACTACAACAGTATACAGAATAGGTAGGTAGTATATTCATTTCCTAGGGTTGCCATAACAAATTGCAACAAACTTGATGGATTTTAAAAACCCAGATATTTATTTTCTCACAATTCTGAAGGCCAGAAGTCCAAAACCTAAGTGTCAGCATGACTGTCCTCCCTCTGGAGGGTTTTTGGGAGAATTACCTCACTTTGGCCAGATATTGTTGCCTCCAGACCTTCTTCCTGGCTGCATTACTCTGATCTCTACCTCTGTCTCTCCCTAGCTTTATCCTGTGTGTCTGGGACTCCTTCCCTTGAGTCCTTTTTTTTGAAAGGACACTTTTCAGGACTTCCCTGTCAGTCCAGTGGTTAAAAATCTGCTTTCTGATGCAGGAGACATGGGTTTGATCCCTGGTGGGAGAACTAAGACCCCATATGCCAAGGGGCAACTAAGCCCACATGCCACAACTAGAGAGCCCATGTGCTGCAAATACTGTGCCAGGTGCCACACTAAAACCCAGTGTAGACAAATATCTTTTTCAAAAAAGAACAATTATCTTTGGATATAGGGCTCACCCACATTGGAGAAGAAGATGGCAACCTACTCCAGTATTCCTGCCTGGAAAATCCCAGGGGCAGAGGAGCCTGGCAGGCTGCCATCTATGGGGTCGCACAGAGTCGGACACGACTGAAGCGACTTAGCAGCAGCAGCAACACAACATAAACCTCATCTACACATTGTTAACATACATCTACAAAGATTCTCTTTCCAAATGAGGTCACNAATCCCAGGGGCAGAGGAGCCTGGCAGGCTGCCATCTATGGGGTCGCACAGAGTCGGACACGACTGAAGCGACTTAGCAGCAGCAGCAACACAACATAAACCTCATCTACACATTGTTAACATACATCTACAAAGATTCTCTTTCCAAATGAGGTCACATTCACAGGTTGTAAGGCTTAGGGCATGGATATAAATATTTGTGGGCCACCATTCAACCCACGTGGATAAGGAAATGGCAACCCACTCCAGTATTCTTGCCTGGGAAATTCCATGGACAGAGGAATCTGGCAGTTTACAGTCCATGGGGTCACAAAGAGTCGGCCACGACTGAGCACAGCACATTCAACCCACTACTTATTCAGTATTTTATTATGCTTTCACAATGCTTGTCATGTAATAACACAGTTGAAGAGAATATTGTGCTGCACAGCTTTTAAATTAACATACTGTATTTAAGGAACTGTTGAGAAATATAAATGATGTATTTTTAACTTAAACTGCAATTTTCATTTCTCAAAATCTTTGCTGTATATAATGGATCTAGACCTGAAATCATCCAAAAATGTAACAAAAACTGTGGTTGTAAAGAAAATTCCATAGTTTACCTCTAACAACATTAAAATAAAACTACCATAGTTCTTAAAGTGGCAATTCTAATTAGAGAGACAATCATCAGGGCATCTCCTCTGAGGAGCTGGAATCCCTCCGCAATTTTTCAAAAATATCTGTATCTAAGGCTTTTGGTCACAGAGCTGAAATCAGCACAGGAGAGATGAAGGAGTTAAAGTACAAATCATATATCTGATAGCTTTTACTGTTTCCCCCCACCTTTTATAATTGAAAACATCAAATGAAATATGTGGATTGAATACTTCTTCAGTAATTTAGTGACAACTGAACTTGGCACATTTAAAAATTTTTATGTAATCAATTGCTTGAATTCAAATAAATTTACTTTCAAGGTTATCTACTCATCTGCCATTTTATGAGCTACCTCTAGGTTAAAGGCTCTCTGGAAACCTAACACAACTATTTGGGTGGATAGTCGGAAAGGCACATACGTCAAACCAATGGCATGATAAAGATTACACAGTTTTGTCCAAAAAAAAAAAAATCATAATTTTGGAGCTACATATTAGCAAAATGATCACACTTTCATTTTATTTGGTTAGCATTGCCTCCAGATTAGTGCTGTTCATTGGCTGGTCATCTTAGTTTTTTCATGCCTACTCTTGTCTTTTGCTCATTTTCCCTAGGGATTTTAGAAGGATGTTAATTGGATTCCTTCAAACCAAAACCTGAATTTCATAGGGTATGTGAAGATGGGAGTAAGAGCTGTTAGATGCACTGGACAGTGTGAGACAAGACACAGAAGCCAAAGGTGTCCAAGAGACCCACAGAGGAAGGAACAGAAGAAGACCGCTGGTTGTTTCACAGCAGAATGCAAAGGGAAGTGGATGGGACATGAGCTGGGAGGGGAAGGCGTGGGTCCTGGAGAGGCTACAGGAAATGGTGAAGGTTGATGGAAACATCTAGCATGAATGCCCAAACCTTCTACCACTGAACAGCAAATGGTTGAGATAAATTTCTACATCTCCCGACTTTATATGATGGTCTCTATGAAGGAGTTCTCTGTTTGTGTCCTATATAGTCCAGCCCACCCTTACATTGATTGTTATTATTGGTTAGTCATTAAGTCATGTCCAACTGTTTTGTGACCCCAGGAACTGTCAAGAGCCTGCCAACTTCTTCTGTCCTTGGAATTTTCCAGGCAAGAATACTGCAGTGGGTTGCCATTGTCTTTTCCAGGGGATCTTCTCAACCTGGGGATCGAATCCATGTCTCTTTCATTGGCAGGCAGATTCGTTACCACTGAACCACCTGGGGAGCACTCTTACACAGTTCAGTTCAGCTCAGTTCAGTCACTCAGTCGTGTCTGACTCTCTGCGAACCCATGAACTGCAGCACACCAGGCTTCCCTGTCCATCACCAACTCCCGGAGTTCACTCAGACTCATATCCATCGAGTCAGTGATGCCATCCAGGCATCTCATCCTCTGTCGTCTCCCTCTTCTCTTGTCCTCAATCCCTCCCAGCATCAGAGTCTTTTCCAAGGAGTCAACTTTTCTCATGAGGTGGCCAAAGTACTGGAGTTTCAGCTTTAGCATCAGTCCTTCCAAAGAACACCCGGGACTGATGTCCTTTAGAATGGACTGACTGGATCTCCTTGCAGTCCAAGGGACTCTCAGGAGTCTTCTCCAACACCACAGTTCAAAAGCATCAATTCTTCAGTGCTCAGCTTTGTTCACAGTCCAACTCTCACATCCATACATGACCACAGGGAAAACCATAGCCTTGACTAGACAGACCTTTGTTGGCAAACTAATATCTTTGCTTTTCAATATGCTATCTAGGTTGGTCATAACTTTCCTTCCAAGGGGTAAGTGTCTTTTAATTTCATGGCTGCAATTACCATCTGCAGTGATTTTGGAGCCCAAAAAATAAAGTCTGTCACTGTTTCCACTGTTTCCTCATCTATTTGCCATGAAGTGATGGGACCAGATGCCATGATCTTCGTTTTCTGAATGTTGAGCTTTAAGCCAACTTTTTTTGATTTCCTCTTTCATTTTCATCAAGAGGCTTTTTAGTTCCTGTTCACTTTCTGCCATAGGGAGGTATCATCTGCATATCTGAGGTGATTGATATTTCTCCTGGCAATCTTGATTCCAGCTTGTGCTTCCTCCAGCCCAGCGTTTCTCATGATGTACCCTGCATATAAGTTAAATAAGCAGGGTGACAATAGCATGCAAATTATTACTAAAGATGAGAGCTCTGAGGGAAGTGAACATAGTCCATAAAGTAATGAAAAAGCTATGCTTTAAGCACTTGAGTTGAACTGGAGAAGGGAAGGCTTCACTAAAGAATTGAATCTACACTATTGATACAATATATATAAAATAGATAACTAATGAGAACCTACTGTGTAGCACAGAGAATTCTACTTGATGCTCTGTGGTGACCTACATGTGAAGGAAATCCAAAAGAGAGGGGATATATATATATATATATATATAGCTGATTGACTTTGCTGTACAGGAGAAACTGATTCAGAAGGCAATGGCAACCCACTGCAGTGTTCTTGCCTGGAGAATCTCAGGAACAGGGGAGCCTGGTGGGCTGTCGTCTTTGTGGTTGCACAGTCAGACAAGACTGAAGCAACTTAGCATCAGCAGCAGCAGCAGCAGAAACTAATTCAACAGTGTAAAGCAACTATACTCCATGAGAATCTAATTTATAAAATTTAGAAAGTGAATCTAGACCTGAGATATAAAGTAATAAGTAGAATTTACAAGTGGAAGGAGGAAATGGGGAAATTGGGTGAGAGAGAATGGCCATATGGTGGACTGTGCAAAAGATGGGTGAGAAGTGGGAGCTTGGTAGAGCTCAGGAACCAAAGATGACCAGTGCATCAAGATCTTAGAAGCTAGCAGGGGAAGTGGCAAGACAAGAGGCCAGGGAGTAAGCAGAGCCCACTGCCTACGTCGATTTCTCAGCCTTGAATAAGAATATCATCACCTAGGGAAGGTACATGGTTGGATGAACACTCCCTTCTATTGCTGGTGGAGCAGAACAAGTTGAAAGAACAGCATTATTTATTGGATCCAGCTTGTCAAATACACATTTTCCTCCTTTCGTGGCTTTATGATAACAGGTTGCTTTTCTTTTAGCTGGGACTTCATTTACCTTAATCTGTCTTCTGTTATAGTTTCTGGTATCCTTGTTTAATTCCTTCCATTAGATTGTAAGCTCCCAGCCTAGCACTCTAATAAATATTTGTTGAGTGCAAAGAAAAAGCATTGCAAATAGCAAGTTTATCTGTGGATTTACAGTAGAATACCAGATCCATTGGACCCTGGTGTCAGTTCAAATTGCTGCTTGAAAATGTGTGAAATATATTTTGGGTCTTTGGAATTTCTTGCTTCTTTATATATTAGCATTCTTTCATAGTTATTATTCTTATTTTTGTTTTATTTTTTATTTTATGACATTATCTTATGTATTCTATATTCCAGATCTTATATTCATTCATTCATTCACTCATATTTATGCATGAATTCATATATATATATATCACACTTGGTACAAGAAAATATCTAAGGCATCATTCATGAGAATAAATTAATAGGTCTTCCATCAATATGAGCATATTATTCAGACTTCTGGCTCTCCATTTGTCAATGGTGGTGATAATATTGACTACTTCACAGGACTTCTATGAAGGTTCAATGAGATCAGACACATAAGGTACAATATCTTGTAATATAGAAGTCCTGCATCCATGCCATCAACTGCTATTATTTCTATAAATGTTATGATGATGATGATGATGATTATGGCAGCAGTGGTTGTGCAGGAGGTATGGTGGGATGTCTTTGCGAGTTACATAATTAATATCCTTTCTATGTACTACAATTATTTTTGGCTTTAACATAGTTAATCCACAGTTAGTACTGAGTATGACATTTCATTCCAGTTTGCCTTGATTCATGGACCTGACATTCCAGGTTCCTATGCAATATTGTTCTTTACAGCATCGGACCTTGCTTCTATCACCAGTCACATCCACAGCTGGGTAATGTTTTCGATTTGACTCCATCCCTTCATTCTTTCTAGAGTTATTTCTCCACTGATCTCCGGTAGCATATTGGGCACCTACTGACCTGGGGAGTTCCTCTTTCAGTATCCTATCATTTTGCCTTTTCATGCTGTTCATGGGGTTCTCAAGGCAAGAATACTGAAGTGGTTTGCCATTCCCTTCTCCAGTGGACCACATTCTGTCGGGAGAAATATCAATAACCTCAGATATGCAGATGACACCACCCTTATGGCAGAAAGTGAAGAGGAGCTATAAAGCCTCTTGATGAAATTGAAAGAGGAGAGTGAAAAAGTTGGCTTAAAGCTCAACATTCAGAAAATGGAGATCATGGCATCCAGTCCCATCAATTCATGGAAAATAGATGGGGAAACAGTGGAAACAGTGTCAGACTTTATTTTTTGGGGCTCCAAAATCACTGCAGATGGTGATTGCAGCCATGAAATTAAAAGNGTCTGACTCTGTGCAACCCATAGACGGCAGCCCACCAGGCTCTGCCATCCCTGGGATTCTCCAGGCAAGAACACTGGAGTGGGTTGCCATTTGCTTCTCCACTTCTGTGGGAAGAACATAACCATTCTCAAGGGATATTGCTATAGAGGAGAGTCAGGAGGTTACTGAGAACACCAAGGGTGCCTTCCAGAAATCCCCCTACAGCATAACACTGGTGTAGCCTGGACGTTGCTTTGTTCTTAGGAGATCAACACATGTCTTTCTTCATAGGTCAAAACTACTAGATTTGAGTATTTGGCTTTTAGTAGAACCAGAGGGACCCCAGATCCTAGTCCCAGAGACACCAGAATCTACATTTGTAAAGCTAAATGTTGCCATATCGCTTGCAATTATTTCTGTAAATATTTCTCCCTTAAACTTCTAGACCGATGTTACTGAAGAGGATAGTATATTTCTACATCTTCTTAAGGTTTCTGAACATTTTTATTCTCATGAATCATCATAAAGCAGAGAAAAAAATCCAATTTGATTAGTGTGACATTTGATAGTGTCTAGCAGAGAAGCAATGATTTTGCATTCTATTATTCATAGCAGAAGTATGAATATATGAAATAAGGAGAAGGGAGTTTTCACAATTTTTAGCAAACCAAATACAGAGAAAGATATATGCAGCAGAGCTGGGAATTAACTGAAGAGGTTGTGAATGCATAGGAGAGGCTTTGCTATACATATCTGGAATATCTCTTTCAATCAGCCATCTCATGCACAAGAAAAATGTAGAGCAGAACTGCAAGGGAATAAAACATTTTTTCATAAAGCTTAATAGCTAAGGGACAATGATATTCAAGCAGAAAATGCACTGGGCTACAGTATGTGTAACAGAGCTGCTAAGATCTGAGGCAAGGAGTTACTTTTCAATTTGTGCTTCAGTGCAAAATGAAAAGTATATGAATACTACATATCATTTTAAGCTAAAACATAAAACTGTTTCCATATGTACGTTCCTAGCAAATCATAGTAGATGCCAAATATTAATGATTTCAATGAAATTATAAGACAAATCATTGAATAAGTGAATATGTCCCCTATTAAATAAAGTAATTAGGTTATTTATTCTAAATACATATGTGAAATATATACATTGTTCTCATATTATACATTCATAATATATACATTCCTAAATGCTAATAAAATAAAATTAATAATTAAATTATTTCATTAAACATTAATTTTATTTGCTAAGTAAATCATTAATTTCTTATATCATAAAAGTATTGCGTTGTTACTTTAGATTTTTATGTTTCATTTTGATCTTGTGAAGGAAGTGAGATCATCCACTTCTCTTTTAGGTGGTAGTATCTTCCAATAAATACATGACAGAAAAAAAGAAAAACATATTTTATAGGATTATTCTAACAAAACTACAATTATTTAATTGGACAAAGCAAAAAAGCATTGATTTATTTCACTTACTGTCTCTCTGTAATGCAGAGACATTACTTTGCAACAAAGGTCTGTCTAGTCAAGACTATGGGTTTTCCTGTGGTCATGTATGGATGTGAGAGTTGGACTGTGAAGAAGGCTGAGCCCCGAAGAATTGATGCTTTTGAACTGTGGTGTTGGAGAAGACTCTTGAGAGTCCCCTGGACTGCAAGGAGATCCAACCAGTCCATTGTGAAGGAGATCAGCCCTGGGATTTCTTTGGAAGGAGTGATGCTAAAGCTGAAACTCCAGTACTNTATGGATGTGAGAGTTGGACTGTGACGAAGGCTGAGCACCAAAGAATTGACGCTTTTGAACTGTGGTGCTGGAGAAGACTCTTGAGAGTCCCTTGGACTGCAAGGAGATCCAACCAGTCCATTCTGAAGGAGATCAGCCCTGGGATTTCTTTGGAAGGAGTGATGCTAAAGCTGAAACTCCAGTACTTTGGCCACCTCATGCGAAGAATTGACTCATTGGAGAAGACTCTGATGCTGGGAGGAATTGGGGGCAGGAGGAGAAGGGGACGACAGAGGATGAGATGGCTGGATGGCATCACTGACTTGATCGATGTGAGTCTGAGTGAACTTCGGGAGTTGGTGACGGACAGGGAGGCCTGGCATGCTGCGATTCATGGGGTCACAAAGAGTCGGACACGACTGAGTGGCTGAACTGAACTGAACTGATGACATTTCAGGTATTTTGCATCTAAATATGGAAGTAAAATCATGAATAACAATAATTGGTACCATTTACTGAATCCCTGCCAAATGCTAAATTTTTGATTAGTACTTTGTATGTACTAACATACAAAGCAGGTTTCCCTGATAGCACAGTGGTAAAGTATCTGCCTGCAATGCAAGAGACCTCAGTTCGATTCCTGGATCTGAAAGATCACCTGGAGAAGGGATAGGCTTCCCACTCCAGTATTCTTGGGCTTTCCTTGTGGTTCAGCTGGTTAATAATCCACCTGCAATGGGGGAGACCTGGGTTCGATCCCTGGGTTGGGAAGATACCCTGTAGAAGGGAAAGGCTACTCACTCCAGTATTCTGTTCTGGAGAATTCTATGGATTGTACGCAAAGAGACGGACACTACTGAGTGACTTTCACTTTCACCTTCACTTTGTATGTATTAATTTGTTCCATACATCAACCTTGCAAGGCAGGGATTATTGGCTCTATTTTATGATTGAGAAAAGTAAGGCTTAGATAGGAATCTGCCAAAGGCACATTGATTATAAACTATGACATCTATGTCTAGTTCCATTAGGGGAAACTGGAATAATAATTTTTAGTGTGTGTGATTCCTCTGAACCACTTAGGAAGCCTCCATATCAAATTCTGAGAGATCTACCTCTCTGGGTCAGTGTACAGCTTATTCTGGTACTTGCATACTTTATTAATATCTTCTGTTTACTCATCTCTGTTTCCAACATTCTGATTCTTCCTTAATGACAAAGTGGGTGGGATTTATATACATATTCCTTTGAACACAGGGTCAAACACATTGAATAAATGAGAAAGAATGACCAATATGCACATAACCATTCATATATATGCTACCTTGAAATGCAAATCCAGCTGTTTACTTTTAATGGCATAGAAACTGTTGCAACAATGGTTGGATTAGATGGACAGTAACTATACTTCTGGACTGAACTTCAAGAGAACCTGAGTCTAGTTCTGGATTACTGTCATTAACACATTTAAATCTTGATAAATTCTTTAGCATCACAGTTTCCTCATATCTAAACTAGCACCATAGGACTAGATTACCTCAAAACACAAAACAAAAAAACCTCACCCTATTTTGACATTTGATGACTCTGGAATTTAAACCAATTCTTCTTTCTTCCCTATGCATATAGAACACTATACTTCCAGCCTACCATACAGATAATTCTGAGGAGCCTTGGGTGAAAGAAACATGTGAAGAATCCTCCTATTTTTCTCTTCCTCTTTCTCAACAATCAGAAGCAATATGTTGAGATGGCAGAGCAATGTGATGGAAGTGGGGTCCATGTATTAACACCAGTTCTTGGAAGAAANAAGAGCTGTCTCTTATACACATCTAGATGTGTATAAGAGACAGCTATACTTCCCAGCCTACCATACAGATAATTCTGAGGAGCCTTGGGTGAAAGAAACATGTGAAGAATCCTCCTATTTTTCTCTTCCTCTTTCTCAACAATCAGAAGCAATATGTTGAGATGGCAGAGCAATGTGATGGAAGTGGGGTCCATGTATTAACACCAGTTCTTGGAAGAAAGCTGTCCTGGCGGTGATTTCCCTGAGAAGAAAAAAGGTCAAGTTCAAGACTGACCATCTAAAGCCTAATAATCTACTTAAATTGAGAAACATGGGGATGAGAAAGCAAAGAAACAATGATTTAAGAATATATGTAAACAAATGCTATGTGCGGTCACTGGCACAGAGTGGAAGAAATGCTTCATAAGATTTTTGCCAATCATTTTGTTGTCAAACAAATCTCCAGAGAGATTATATGGGGAGGGTGGTGGGAGGGCAATTCAGGATTGGGAATTCATGTACACCTATGGCGGATTCATGTCAACGTATGGCAAAACCAATACAATATTGTAAAGTAAAAAAAATTAATAAAACAACCCCCCCCAAAAAAAGTAAATAAAAATGAAAAAAAAAGGCCTGTGACTTAACATCAAACTTAAAATGCTTCTTGGTCCACCACTTCTCATGGGATGAGAAGGCCGAGTGACCTCCAAGAAAAGCATATGTCTAATGTAAACTTTGACTATGGCCAAGAAAGAGAAAGAGATGAAAGAACATCTAAGAGAATGACACCAGGCGCTGCAGAAAGCAATGGCAATCTTGAAAGCTAAGGGTTTGAGCAGATGGAATTACAAGATAGAAACAGGTGTGAACTTTGCTTGATGATGGGCAATCCACAGCAGCTGGAGCTAAAGCAGACATTGTATGAACCAGATACACACTTTTGTGAGTGATGCCTCTGAGCTTTGAGGGTTGAGGCATTATCCCAGCACAGACTAGCTTAACTGGAATATTACAGCTCTATCTTCCATTTTTATAAAACATAGTAAGTTGTATCTTCCCAAGTACACATTTGGTCCCTGATTTTGTGCAACACAGTATTGACACCTGGTTCTTGATGACCCACAGATTCCCAGATAAAGCACAAAGGAAAATATCTTCCTTAAAGTAAAGCAAACTAGGGCACTGGGCATCTCCAAGAGTAGGTCTAATAAAGCTTCCCCAAACACCTAATGGATATTCAGAGAACAAAATGCTTAGAAAAGTTGGATCACTTTCCTGCTTTCAAAGCATTACTTGTATTGTCATAAACAGGAAAAATCATTCTTCCTCTCAGAAAACCAAAGAGTTTTGTTTCGTTTTTTTATGTAGGTTTAAATCTATCAGAGACTCAAAGTAGGAAACATGTGTCCATGTTTCAGGTTCATTTTAAATTAATAGTATTAGACCTGTACTTAATTCCTTTTTTAATTAATTTATTTAATTAGAGGGTAATTACTTTACAATATTGTGATGGCTTTTGCCATACATCACCATGAATGAGCCATAGGCGCACATGTGTCCCCCCATCCTGAACACCCTTCCCATCTCTTTCCCCACCCCATCCGCTTAATTCTTTCTGAGATAAGGGATGTGAATGTGTGTGAGTCTGTGTGCATATGCATCTGCGTATGCATGTCCCGATGACTATTATAAATCTGCGTATGATCTGATAAGTTACTTTAGCAAGGTATGTCCTCCTGTTCCAAGTATTGCATGACAACATTGTGAAACCAAATCTCGAGCTATTGAAATACAGCTCACCTTTTAGTGAGCATCCTGGTTTGTCATTTAGCAGTGATTAAAAGCTTAGGAGTTGCTGTGCTATAAGTGTCAAGCTGAGAGCCCACTGGAGACCAAGTCCACTAACATGCAAGAGGCCCTGAGAGTATATTTTAGAACTCAGTCTCTGATCTCACCAACAAGAAGCACCAATACACTCAACTTAGCAAAATGTAAGACTCTCTCCCACTTACCACAAAAATCAAATGTCTTATATTTCTCCCCTACCAATTAACGACTTACTTTATTCATCTTTACTTCCAGATGACCCTTGAGAAGTTTGTGGATTTTGAAAGATTTTTCAATCAATGTTTAGGAGTATGAATCAGTGTGGCAAGACATCCAAGACTCAGCTGCAGATGTAGGTCAGACTAGATCCATAAATGGTATTTCAATGACCTTCCTTCATACTGTGTGTTTCAAGTGTGGGAATGTCAGCAGGCCATTCTTTTCAGGCTGCCACTGCACATTTCAATGACAGTGCCGTGCACACACATAAAAGAGTCAGCACAGAATCCCCACTTTTGAGGGAGCAGCTGTGGGAGCAGCAGCAGCATAGCTACCATTTAGTGAGTTTACTAGTTGCAAGGCGTGGTTCTTCTACAAGCTTTAAAATAGATATTTAGTTAACCATCAAATTACCCTTGTGATATCTATTCCCATTTTATCAGTGAGGAAATAAATGAGCATCAAAACATCCAGGATGTCAGACTTTTCTCCATAACGATCTTCAAAGCTCACTTTCAGAGCTGCCACCACCAGCAATATATAAGCAGACTGGAGAGTGGCGAGTAAAGCAGAACATTTTTTTTTTTCTATATATAAGTAAAGTTGCCTCTCTACATGAGAGTTGAGTCCTCCACCCCTGCGTCCTGGATGAGAAGCATTCTTCTTAAAATGAGCTCTAGTACGGAAGGCACAGAAGGGCCTCAGTCCCTTGAGACTGTAGTAATTTAACTTAAGGTTAGATGCTATCCTAGCAGAGTTTGAAATCAGCCTTAAAAAGAGCTTGCACACACACATGTTCAAAATAACCTACTCAAAAAAGCCCCAAAGAAGTTAAACAGTAAGTTAAAAGCCTTTGTTATTTCAAAAACTTAATATCCTTTAAATTCACCCTAGCTTTTAAATATTATGATACTCCCAGATATGCTTTCTTAAAAAAAAAGAAGTGCTAGCCTGCATCCTAAAATTGCTAGAACTCACATAGCTTTTCTTATATTTGGGAAGCAGTTTAATATATATTTTAGGGCATTGCCTTCACAGCTAGAAAAGTGAGGCTCAGAGGTTTAATAACCTGCTGTACCTATCAGGATGGGCAAAGTTATATGGCAGTAATATCAATGCAGAAATCTCAAAGTCTTAAACCACTCAGTATATTTCTTCCTTAGTTTATTCCACTGATGGTTGGGAAGAAGGCTCAGGTGAACAAGGTCACTCAGGAACTCAGACTGATGGAAGTTCCCTGCACACATGTATTTCTGTGAAGGCAGAAGCAAAGAGCCTGGGGAAACACATGGTGGTTCTTCAAGATTCTGTGTAGAAGTGGTGTGTATCACTTCTACATACATGTCACTGGCCAGAGGAACACAAAGGCCAAGTCTAACATCAGTGGTGCGAAGACAAATACAAGTCTCCCCACTTTACCATCTTTCATCTGCCTCTCAAGTGCCTTTCCCACCTGCTTCTGTCCCTAAAACCATAGAAGCCATAACCCTGCACTCCTATGTCTGCTGGGATATTGGAGGAAGGAAGGAAGATAAGGTGGGCTGTTTAATCCCTGGTCACCTCCAGATGATGTCACCTCCAGCCTGCTGTATGTCTCGACCTGAGGCCACTGCTTCTCTCTGGGCCTCCTTCCCTGTAGCAGTCCCTCCTTGCAAGTCCTGTCCTAATCCCTGAGCTCATCCATTTACATTTTGATGAGTAACAGCATCTCTACCTTTGAACCCTAAGTTTTTTGACTATTAAACTTATATTCCACACTGTCTTAATTAACAGTCTCTTTGTAAATAGCAACACCTGGATTTCTCCTAATTTGGGTGCACCATCTGTTTTCTGTTGGGACACTGAAAGGGCAGCAAATAATAGAGAAAAATAATCCAGGCTTCTGTGCTGTCCTGTGGTGACACAGTGGTGAGCGTAGGAAAGAGGGATTATTAATGACATCTCACTGATCTTCAGAGAAGGAAACAGCAGCCCACTCCAGTATTCTTGCCTAGAGAATTCCACGGACAGGGCAGCCTGGGGGGCTATGGTCTGTGGGATCGCAAAGAGTCAGACATGACTGAGCACACAGCACACTGATCTTCAACGATAATATATCAGGAACTATCCTGTGAAAGAACATATTTATCAATTAATTAAAACCATGGTATTTCTTACCTGCATATGCCCCAGGTAAGTTTAAAGTTTTGTTTTTTTTTTTTTTAAGTAAAAACTTAAAACTCTAAGGATATCCTTTAAGACATTGTTGGGAATATTAAACAAAAATTGTCTGCTCTTTCCCAAATAATCGCTATCGTTAATTTGCCCAAACTGATTCCTAAATAGTAAAGCAAGAGTCCAAGAGATGTGCTTTTAGATACCCAATATATTAAACATTGATTATATTGGGAGTTTTATCTAAAACTCCCTTAATCACGGCTTGTCATACTATCTTTATTGATTTGTTACTGCTCACACTGTTCATTAAAATGCCAGAGAGCAAGGAATTCATTGTTAGTGCTCTTCCAGACACCAGATTTTTATCTCCTAACAGTATAATTCAAGGTCAAGGGTGTTTATTGTGTTTAGACAGAAAAGTAATCAAAGTAGCTTGGGTTTAAAAACACACAGAGAGAGGGAAGTTTGCAGTTTTTGCTTACCCTAAGGATTGCAGCTTTGATCATAAAATGTGATCTGAAGAGTCTCTAGATATTTGCTGAAGTTTCAAGGTTTAAAGTGGGAGGTTTTTNTTGCAGCTATGTCGAGATCCTGCTTCTCATGACATTTTCAGGTTATCGCTGTATTGATTAGATCTATATAGACTCGTGGCTTCCTATTTTATTTCATGAGTTTAAACATATTATTATCATTACTTATTTCTGTACCAAACTCTGACTTGGACAATGGGACGTTGTCCTTTGGAAACATCCTTACTTCCTGGAATCTGATATTCTTAGCTCACCTTGTACTGTCTCCATCCCAGCCTTGGATTCAGCCATTTCTCCAAGGTGCCCTGTTTCCTTGGACTCCCTGGTAAAGTCCTTAGTGGAGAATGCTATTTAGAAACCAAGATCTGAGTTAGCTAGTTGTACTCATTGCTATAAGGGTGTCACTGTTCCCAGGCCCTCTCAGAAGAAAGAAAACGAAAGCATGCACACACTTGAACTAGATTTATTTCTGTATATATTGAAAGCCATGGATTCACATGTGACCCAATTCCAGTTCAAAATTTCAGACTTTATTCTAATTTTCTCCCTTCTCATACTTGGATCTTTCTCCTCCAAAAGTGAGAAACTAGGTCCTATTTTTTGTTTCTGAGATATAACTCACATACTCTAAAATTCACCAGTCTAAAGTTTACAATCCATTTATTTTCAAGATATTCACAAAGTTGCATAACCATCATTAGAATCTATATCTAGAGCTTTTTTATTACCCCAGAAGGAAACTACAAATCCATTAGCAGTCACTCTCCAAATCTCTCCTCCCTCTATTCTTTGTCAAACACTAATCTACAGTCTTTAAAGCACAAGCTGGAATCAAGATTGCCAGGAGAAATATCAGTCACCTCAGATATGCAGATGACACCACCCTTATGGCAGAATGAAGAAGAGCTAAACAGCCTCTTGATGAAAGTGAAAGAGGAGAGTGAAAAAGTTGGCTTAAAGCTCAACATTCAGAAAACTAAGATCATGGCATCTGGCCCTATCACTTCATGGCAAATAGATGGGGAAACAGTGGAAACAGTGGCTGATTTTATTTTGAGGGGCTTCAAAATCACTGCAGATGGTGACTGCAGCCATGAAATTAAAAGACGTTTACTCCTTGGAAGGAAAGTTATGACCAACCTAGATAGCATATTCAAAAGCAGAGACATTACTTGCCAACAAAGGTCCGTCTAGTCAAGGCTATGGTTTTTCCAGTGGTCATGTATGGATGTGAGAGTTGGACTCCAAAGAAAGCTGAGTGCTGAAGAATTGATGCTTTTGAACTGTGGTGTTGGAGAAGACTCTTGAGAGTCCCTTGGACTGCAAGGAGATCCAACTAGACCATCTTAAAGGAGGTCAGTCCTGGGTGTTTATTAAAAGGACTGATGTTGAAGCTGAAACTCCAATACTTTGGCCACCTGATGTGAAGAGCTGACTCTTTGAAAAGACCCTGATGCTGGAAAAGATTGGGGGCAGGAGGAGAAGGGGACGACAGAGGATGGGATGGTTGGATGGCATCACCGACTCAATGGACATGGGTTTGGATGAACTCTGGAAGTTGGTGATGGACAGGGAGGCCTGGCATGCTGCAGTCCATGGGGTCGCAAAGAGTCAACACCACTAATCAACTGAACTGAACTGAATCTACAGTCTGACTCTACATATCTGTTTATTTTGGGTGTTGTAAATGGAATCAAGCAATATGCGGCCTTTTCTGTCTGGCGTCTTTGGTTTAGCACGGCGTTTTCAAGGCTTCCCCATGCTGCAGCATGGGTATTTGACTTTTTGTCTGTCTATTACCCTATTCCCCAGTGATGCTAGTGGTAAAGAGCCCACCAACCAACGCAAGACACATAAAAGATGTGAGTTCAATCTCTGGGTCAGGAAGATCCCCTGAAGGAGGGTATGGCAACCCACTCTAGTACTCTTGCCTGGAGAATTCAATGAACAGAGGATCCTGGTGGGCTACATACAGTCCATTGGGTCACAAAGAGTTAGACATGACTGAAGCGACTTAGCACAGCACCTACACATTCATCAGATACTGGACAACTGGGTTATTTTCACTTTTCTGGCTGTTATGAAAAAATGCTACTATATCATTCATTTATAGATATTTAGGTGAACGTCAGTTCAGTTCAGTTCAGTCGCTCAATCGTGTCCACCTCTTTGCGACCCCATGGACTGCAGCACTCCTCCTTGTCCATCACCAACTCCCGGAGTCTACTCAAACTCATGTCCATTGAGGCCGTGATGCCATTCAACCATCTCATCCTCCTTCGTTCCCTTCTCCTCGCGCCTTCAATCTTTCCCAGCATCAGGGTCTTTTCCAATGATTCATTTCTTCGCATTAGGTGAACATATTTGTATGCAATTGCTGAGTCATATGGTAATTCTATGTTTTATTTTTAAAAGAATTGTCAAAATGTTTTCCAAAGTGTCTGCATGATTTTACTTTCTCACAAGCAATGCAGAATGGTTCCAACTTCTCCACATCTTCCCCAAACCATAGTCACTCTGCTGCTGCTGCTAAGTCACTTCAGTCGTGTCCAACTCTGTGTGACCCCAGAGACGGCAGCCCACCAGGCTCCCCCGTCCCTGGGATTCTCCAGGCAAGAACACTGGAGTGGGTTGCCATTTCCTTCTCCAATGCATGAAAGTGAAAAGTGAAAGTGAAGTCACTCAGTCNATCTAGATGTGTATAAGAGACAGCCCCATAGATGACAGCCCACCAGGCTCCCCAGTCCCTGGGATTCTCCAGGCAAGAACACTGGAGTGGGTTGCCATTTCCTTCTCCAATGCATGAAAGTGAAAAGTGAAAGTGAAGTCACTCAGTCGTGTCTGACTCTTAGCGACCCCATGGACTGCAGCCTACCAGGCTCCTCTGTCCATGGGATTTTCCAGGCAAGAGTACTGGAGTGGGGTGCCATTGCCTTCTCCGGATATAAGGCTAATACACATAATAAGTGATGTTCAAGTTTACTGAAAGGAAAGAGACTATAAATATGGTGATAAATGAGGCAGCATGTCTCTTGCCCCTCAGAATGGTGGAATGTATATAAACAACAATCCTATTCTGGGGAGGATATAGGAAAATTATTACTTTTTCCCTTTAAGTTTTTATTTCATGTTGGAGTATAACAGGTTAAAATGTCGTAATAGTTTCAGGTGGACAGCAAAGGGAGTCAGGCATACCTATACATGAGTCCATTCTCCCCTCTTGTGCATCTGCTGCTGCTGCTAAGTCACTTCAGTTGTGCCTGACTGTGTGCAACCCCATAGATGGCAGCCCACTAGGCTCCTCTGTCCCTGGGATTCTCCAGGCAAGAATACTGGAATGGGTTTCCATTTCCATCTCCAATACATGTGAATGAAATGAAAGTGAAAAATGCAAGTGAAAAGTGAAAGTGAAGTGACTCAATAGTGTCCAACTCTTAGCGACCCCATGGCTTGCAGCCTACCAGACTCCTCTGTCCATGGGATTTTCCAGGCAAGAGTACTGACGCTGGATGCCATCGCCTTCTCCGTCTTGTACATCATTGGTGCACAAAAGTAAATGCTGTTCCTCTTTTGAAATCTAGCAGTGTCTTTGGAAGTAAAAAAAAAAAAAAGCAAAATGCCTATTTTTGATAAAACAAGCTACCACTATTGGTAGTTTCTACAGAAATGAATGCAAAAATATACATATAAGAATATTTATTAGTTTACTATTCTTTTGGAAAACTGCAAACAACTTGAGTCAATAGAGGCAGAATAAATTGAATCTAATGTTAGATACAATACAAAGAGTGAATTAGATGCATGATTATCAGACTGGTAGGAAGAGAAGTAAAGTATTTTTATGCTAAGAAAAGCATGCAAATGAATATATATAGCATGATTTTGATAAAAGTAATATCCAAAATTGTCTATATGGATGGCAGCCAGTCTCTAAGATGGCTCCCAGTGATGGCTGCCCCTCAGTGCTTATGCTGCTGTGTCAGTCTTTCCCTCAGAATTGGTCTGTGTGACCAAGACAGTACAGAAGTGATGGTGTGTGATTTTTCAAGGCTAGGTCATAAAAGAAATTGAAGCGTATGCCTTGCTCTTTATATAGAACTGTTTTTTCCTGGGGTAAGCCAGTGGCCATATTGTGAGGAGTCTCTAGCGGTTCCACAGAGAGGTTCCCATGGTGGGGACTGAGGCCTCCTGCCAAGAACCAGCCAGGAGCTGGGGCCAGAGCCTGCGTGAGGGAGTCCTCTTACAAGCACCCTGCCAACCTCCTAAGCGCAACCTCAGCAGAAACTTTCAGCCAGAACCACCCACCTAAGTCACTCCTGGCTCTCTGAAAGTCTGATATAAGAAATACTTTTGCTTTGTGAGTGCCAATCTGTAGGTGATTTGTTACACAGCAACAGTTAACAGCTGCAGTACATAAAGTTGTGCAAGGACTCATCACACTGGTTAAACTGTTACCTTAGTGAAGTAGAGGTGGAAATAACTTTTGAGGTAAGTTTTAACTTTCATTTTTTAAATTTCGTGTTCTACAGGTTTATCTTACAGGAATAGTTAAATGCTCCAGACGGCATCCCAGGGATTTATGTATTCGATTAACCAACAAATACTGCAAATATTGACTGAGTAATTACTACGAGTCAAACACTGTTAGATGTGAAGGTTTAAAAGTAAATAACACACTAATTGTGTCCTCAAGAAGATCACTCATTGAAATAGGAGGTAAAAACTGGTACTTATCTTCGCCCATTTTAAATCATAATGTTAAAAGAGTGTGCACAGGATGTTACTGAGCAGCGGGGGAGATGCGGGCGATTCTGAAGCAGAGAATCTTACCTCTAACATAGCAATACATCCTGAGGGACAAAGTTGAGTTTTCCAAGGAGAGAAAAAGCAGATGGAGTGGGGAGAACAATGCTGGAAACACTAGATTTTGAGATTTGTCCAAGTTGTGTTTTCTCTCAACATAGTTCATTGTGTATGTCTTCTCTATCACAGAGAGTAAAAATAGCCTGTGTTAAAAAGCATAATACAAGTTTTCATTATGTATTTATATACAGATTTACTATAACATTAAGGAAGAAAACCTTCTCTGTTACTCAGTTTCAAAATCCATTTTGGTGGAATCTGATCACTTAGTGCAAAACTGCAGGATTTGCTTAGGGGGCTTCCCTGGTGGCTCAGTGGTGAAGAATCCGCCTGCAGTTCAGGAGACACAGGAGATGTGGGTTCAGGCCCTGGATCAGGAAGATGCCTGGAGCTGGCAACCCACTCCACTATTTTTGCCTGGAAAATGCCATGAACAGCAGAACCTGGCAGCCTACAGTCCATGGGATCACAAAGAGTCAGATGCGACTGAGAGACTAAACAGCAACGACAGCAGCTCTTACACAATGCCCACATGGCTAGCCCACGTGAAAGTGAAGTCGCTCAGTCGTGCCCCACTCTTTGCGACCCCATGGACAGTAGCCTGCACCAAGCTCCTCTGTCCATGAAAGGCAAGAGTACTGGAGTGGGTTGCCATTTCCTTCTCCAGGGAATCTTCCCAACCCAGGGATTGAACCCAGGTCTCTCTCATTGTAGACAAACACTTTACCGTCTGAGCCACCAGGGAAGTCCAGCAGAAGTGCTCACTTAAACACTGGGTAATCCAGACTAACTGACTTGCAGACTGAGTAATGTTACTTCACAGTCAGTGACAATTTAATTGCACTTGGGAAGCTGGGTGATCTGAATTAACTCTGCCTTTTTTTTCATATCTGTCCCATAAGCATCCCCAAAGTTACAAAGAATAGTTACAACTTGGGCTTTTATTTATTTTGTTTTTAAAGCTCTTATACTTGCAGAGCAAATATTGTGCTCTTTTTAAAATTTTTTTTACAGAACACGTTCTTGCCTATAATATAGGATAAAATCAATAGGTGAAAGAGTGCCATTCTCCTCCCCATCATCCCATTTCACCCTGCAATAACTGATACATTTGGGATCCATCTCTGTTATTTTTATTTTATTTATATATAAATTTATATATTTATAGGAAATCAGAGTTGTGTATCTTTTATCTGCTTTATGCCATTTGGATAGGAATAATGAGCTGGCATTACAATAGGAAAATTGACAATTCTTTTCTCAACACAGTTGTTATCATTACATCTTGTAAATTATGGCCATTTATGCTCAGGTCAGTGCAACAGGGAACAACTGATCTTGTGGGCCAGTTTTTTTTGCATAGTTCGTTTTGAAGATAGAGAACTGTAAAATGTTTGGACTCAAAGAGGGTTATAGAAATTAGGACTCAACAGATAATAAGTGACAGAAAATTTGACTATTTTAGTTCAGCCAGACAGTGTATTGACTTACATAGTGGGAAATCTAGAAATTGGGATCGCTTTAAGGAAGATTTCGGTCAAGTTCTGAAGGGTTCTTTCATAGTCTGGTCTCCCCGTTAGTTGGATTCACCCCATTCTCAAACATGCTTGCCCCAGCACTTCCCTGGTAGTCCAGTGTGTAAGGCTTCACCTTGCAATGCAGGGGGTGCACGTTCAGTCTCTGCTTGGGGAGCTACATCCCATAGGCCTCACAGCTAACAAGCAAAACATAAAACAGAAGCAATGTTGTGGCAAATTCAATAACGTCTTGAAAATTATCCACGTCGGGGCTTCCTTGGTGATTCAGTGGTAAAGAATCTGCCTGCCAATCCAGGAGACATGGCTTCGATTCCTGGTCCCGGAAGAGTCCACTTGCTGCAGAGCAGCTGAGCCCGTTCACCACAACTATTGAGCCTGTGCTCTTTAGCCACAACTGCCGAAGCCTCTGCACCTTAGAGCTCATGCTCCACATCAAGAGAAGCCCCCAGCATGAGAAGCCCAAGCACCACCACAACTAGAGAGTAGCCCCCACTCGCCACAACTAGAGAAAGTCTGAGAGCAACAACAAAGACCCAGCACAGCAAATAAATAAATATACATAAGAATTTCAATTTAAAAAATGATCCACAGAAAAAAAAAAAAAAAAACAAAACTTTGGAAAAAAGACACTTGCCCCTTAGAGCACCTAGGTGCCCACTACAGTACCAATCTGTATTTTCTCAGGTTCACATCCAGCAGTATAAGGAACTGTCTTTTGTTGCAACATCTCCTAAGTGAGACAATATTATTGGCTTTTATTGAACCATTATATCTAATGTAGCACGGATTACATGACCCCGGGAATAGATCTCAGGCACGAACTAGACCCTGGGGCCAAGGGTAGGGTCAGTACCAGCAGAGCTACAGGGACAGGGATTCCAAAACCATGATTCTGAAACATTTCAAAATAACACCCTTTAGGATATCGATGAAAAATATCGAAAACCTCAAGATCTGCCTTATAGTTTGATTGCCAAGCCTCATCTGAGAGAATTTACTGTGGACCAAATGTTTTTGTGTCTCTTCAAAATTTATACATTGAAGACTAATTCCCACTGTGATGGTATTTGGTGGTGGGGCCTTAGGGAGGTGATTAGGTTTGGATGAGGTCATGGGGTGGAGCCCCCTTGATGGGATTGGTGCCTTATAAAGGAATGAAGAGCACAGACCTCTCTCTGCCACATGAGGACACAGTAAGAAGACGGGTATCTATCTTTGAACCAAGAGTGGGGTCTCAGTTCAGTTCAGTTCAGTCGCTCAGTCGTGTCCGACTCTTTGCGACCCCATGAATCGCAGCACCCCAGGCCTCCCTGTCCATCACCATTTCCCAGAGTTCACTCAGACTCACGTCCATCGAGTCCATGATGCCATCCAGCCATCTCATCCTCGGTCGTCCCCTTCTCCTCCCGCCCCCAATCCCACTCAGCATCAGAGTCTTTTCCAATGAGTCAACTCTTCGCGTGAGATGGCCAAAGTACTGGAGTTTCAGCTTTAGCATCATTCCTTTCAAAGAAATCCCAGGGTTGATCTCCTTCAGAATGGACTGGTTGGATCTCCTTGCAGTCCAAGGGACTCTCAAGAGTCTTCTCCAACACCACAGTTCAAAAGCATCGATTCTTCGGCGCTCAGCTTTCTTCACAGTCCAACTCTCACATCCATACATGACCACAGGAAAAACCATAGCCTTGACTAGGCGGACCTTAGTCGGCAAAGTAATGTCTCTGCTTTTGAATATACTATCCAGGTTGGTCATAACTTTTCTTCCAAGGAGTAAGCGTCTTTTAATTTCATGGCTGCAGTCACCATCTGCAGTGATTTTGGAGCCCCAAAAAATAAAGTCTGACACTGTTTCCACTGTTTCCCCATCTATTTCCCATGAAGTGATGGGACCGGATGCCATGATCTTCGTTTTCTGAATGTTGAGCTTTAAGCCAACTTTTTTGCTCTCCTCCTTCACTTTCATCAAGAGGCTTTTTAGCTCCTCCTCACTTTCTGCCATAAGGGTGGTGTCATCAGCATATCTGAGGTTGTTGATATTTCTCCCGGCAATCTTGATTCCAGCTTGTGTTTCTTCCAGTCCAGCGTTTCTCATGATGTACTCTGCGTATAAGTTAAATAAGCAGGGAGACAATATACAGCCTTGACGTACTCCTTTTCCTATTTGGAACCAGTCTGTTGTTCCATGTCCAGTTCTAACTGTTGCTTCCTGACCTGCATACAGATTTCTCAAGAGGCAGGTTAGATGGTCTGTGATTCAATATTTTTATAGATATATTCCATTTAAAATTATTATAGAGTATTGGCTGTATTTCTTGTGCTGTATACTATATCCTTGTAGCTTATGTATTTTATACATAGTGGTTTGTATTGCTTAATCCCCTACTCTTATCTCGCCCCTCCCCCTTCCCTCTCTCCACTGGTAACCACTAGTTTGACCTCTACATACTTGAGTCTGCTTCTGCTTTGTTATATAAACTAGTTTGTTTTATTTTTAGATTCCCCATATAGGTAATAACATACAATGTTTGTCTTTCTCTGTCTGACTTATTTCACTTAGCACAATACCCTCTAGGTCCAGCCACATTGTTACAAACGGCAGAATTTTATTCTTTTTTTCTGGCTGAGTAGTACTCCATCGTGTATATGTACCACATCTTTTTTGGCTATTCGTTTGTCAATGAACACTTAAGTAGTTTCCATATCTCGGCTACTGTAAATAATGCTTCTATGAACACGTCAGGGTGCAGGTATCTTTTTGAATTAGTGTTTTCATTCTCTTTGGATAAATGCTCAGGAGTGGGAGTGTTGGATTGCATGGTAGCTCTATTTTTACCTTTTTTGAGGCAGAGCACTTCCGTTTCTGAGAGATATTTGGAAGTGCAGTCTTCCCGTCCTCATCTATGGTTTTGTCGCTGTCTCTTATACACATCTAGATGTGTATAAGAGACAGATTATACTCAATGACCCAGCAAGTGCTTGTGGATGTCAGTGTCCCAGGCAGGATGTGGTCTCTGCCCCTCAGGTGTCTCAGTGTCTTGGGAGAGGTGGACAGTAGGTAAGCAGCGTGACATTCACAGCATGCTCTGGGAACAAAAATGTTTCCTCTTTGCTCAGGTTTTTATTTTCTATGAGTGTCCTTTTCAAGGGAAATTTCTCTTTTCTGTTTTTGATGCTGTAATACTTAAATGATTTAGAGAAATCTGAATATGAGGTCTAGAATTCTAGGCCTTAAATAGTCTGTGATTCTCAAGGCCTCATAAATATCTTTTTCTCTGTTGCTTACTTCTTTGACTTTTGAAAATCAGATGGGCTGCTTCATGGACTTTGGCCTATAAATAAAATGAAGCGTTAAGAAAGACAGTTTTTGTACACTCATATTAAGACCCTAGTGAAGGAGTTTATCTGTGCTTGAAACAAAATGTGGGTGAGCAAATCTTACTCTTTGTTCTTATGTTCTACGTTGAATATTGTCAAACAAGGTGAGGGAAATAGCCATAAAGATATGAGACCCTGTGCCACAGAATTGGATGTCTTCAATGGTTCCTATTAAGGTTTTCACCACTCTATCCCGGGTAATTATCCCCAAAGTAATAGGAAGTGAATACACACAAAAAGAAATATATTCCAGTAGCACTTATCCAGTCTAATATAAAGTAAAGTCTTACACACACACAATTTCCTGGCAACTAGCCAGCTACCAAGTATCCGTTTGGCAGGATAGCTGATTTCCTTTCAGAATGTGATTTGTACAAAAATAAGCCTTGAAGGCGGAGAAGGCAATGGCACCCCACTCCAGTACTCTTGCCTGGAAGATCCCATGGATGGAGGAGCCTGGTAGGCTGCAGTCCACGGAGTCGCTGGGAGTCAGACATGACTGAGCGACTTCACTTTCCCTTTCACTTTCATGCATTGGAGAAGGAAATGGCAAGCCACTCCAGTGTTCTTGCCTGGAGAATCCCAGGGACGGGGGAGCCTAGTGGGCTGCCGTCTATGGGGTCGCACAGAGTCGGAGACGACTGAAGCGACTTAGCAGCAGCAGCAGCAAGCCTTGAAGGAGGAGGTGAGAGATGGGAAATAGGCTGAAGAAAAAAAGATCTTATTTAGTATGGGTACATCCTTCAATGCTTGTCATGTGCGTTTTCCTTTTTATATTATTAGCTTGCATGTTTATTATGGCTATAGGCATGTTGATTTGCAATTTTCAAGAGACGACTGAAGCGACTTAGCAGCAGCAGCAGCAAGCCTTGAAGGAGGAGGTGAGAGATGGGAAATAGGCTGAAGAAAAAAAGATCTTATTTAGTATGGGTACATCCTTCAATGCTTGTCATGTGCGTTTTCCTTTTTATATTATTAGCTTGCATGTTTATTATGGCTATAGGCATGTTGATTTGCAATTTTCACACTCAGTCCATGAATGTTCATACTCTGTCACATTTCTGTCCATAAATATTCTTTCAAGAGAGAGGGGAATTCTCTTTGTTTAATCTATTTCTGAGAAATGGCAACACACAAAGCACTTGGTGATATCCTAGGAGGAGAAGTGAGACTAGTTAGAATCCCTGAGAAGTCAGAATTATTTCAAAAGCTACCCTAGCAGGGATAGAAATCCTTCCCAAGCAAGTAGGGCCTATGTATAAAACCCTAGTCATCATATCTAAAACATAAAATGAAAATCAAGGGTAAAAAAAAGAAGAAAAAATACACCTTTTCCCCCCTCTTAGTATGATGGCTTTTTGATCCTCTTTTTCCAAACTCCAGTTCAAGTGAGGTGTGATTGGACGAGGTGAGATAAAGCACAGCATCATATGTCTCAGTACAATAGCGGTATCTACACTAAGATGGATATTAGAACTGTTTTAGGTGCTTCTGGAAAAAAAAAAAATTTCCAGGGCCCCACCCCCATATATACTGATTTTCTTGGTCAGGGGTGGAATTCATAGTTTTAAAGAACTTACCTCGGCATTTTAATGATCAGCCATTTTTACAAAACTAATATCAAGAATTTGGTATTTTTAAAGTTTCACATCATCCTACTGTGTGGTCAGGAAAGAGAATTACTGTACACCATGGAGGAGGTCAGATGTAGGGGTAAAGTATAGATGGGTATAGAGTTTTAAAATCAACTAAATAGAGATACTTGAAGACAATAAAAAGAAGATAACAGATTTGTAATCAGTGATGTCTGAAGCCCTTTCTGTCTTTAAAATTGTAAGGCTCAAAGCACTGAGATCAATAACACTACAGTATTTTACTTATGGCTTGTCTCCAATATGTGATGTACGTTTGCATTCTTGTACGGCTTCCTTGGTGGCTCAGATGGTCAAGAATCTACTTGTAATGCAGGAGACCTGGGTTCAATCCCTGGGTTCGGACGATCTCCTGGAGAGGGGAATGGCAATCCACTCCAGTATTCTTGCCTGGAGAATTCCATGGACAGAGGAGACTTGTGGGCTGCAATTCATGTGGTTGCAAAGAGTCAGATGTGATTGAGCAGCTAATACTATAAATGAAAACAAACAAACTAATACTAGTATGGTTGTTAGAGATAAGGAGTGTGCCAGTCACTGTGGAGATGGAAAAGAAGGCTCAGTAGTGACCATATTTGTCTAAAAATGAGGGAGTGGTACCTCATACCCAAAAATGAGAAAGATAGAACTCTCTTTTACTTAGTAACTACTAGGTGACAAATATCTTGCTGCCTTTATATGAGTAAAAATCACAGTAGCAGCCAACACTTCCATGGTCTTTTTATCCGCCAGGCATTGTTCTTAAGTAATTTATATGTATTAAACCATTGAGTCCTTAAAAATAATCTTAAAATTTGAGACTGTTATGTTCCCCATTTACAGATGAAGCAACTGAGGCCTGGATAGACTCCACAACTTACTCCAGCGTCACAGAATTAGACAGTGGCCCTTGATAGCTCAGTTGGTAAAGAATACGCCTACAATGCACGAGACCTGGTTCGATTAATGGGTTGGGAAGATCTACTGGAGAAGGCATAGGCTACCCACTCCAGTTTTCTTTGGCTTCCCTTGTGGCTCAGCTGGTAAAGAATCTGCCTGCAAGGTGGGACACCCTGGTTTGATTCCTGGGTTGGGGAGATCCCCTGGAGAAGAGAAAGGGTACCCACTCCAGCATTCTGGCATGGAGAATTCCATGGACAGTACAGTCCATGGGGTCACAAAGAGGTGGACACGACTGAGCGACTTTCACTTTCACATTTAGATTCAGCATCAGTTCAGTTGCTCAGTCATATCTACCTCTTTGGGACCCCATGGACTGTGGCATGCCAGCCTTCCCTGTCCATCACCAACTCCCAGAGCTTACTCAAACTCATGTCCATTGAGTCGGTGATGCCATCCAATAACAGGCAAATTTGGCCTTGGAATGCGGAATGAAGCAGGGCAAAGACTGATAGAGTTTTGCCAAGAAAGATTTACTGAACATGGCCCAAATCACCCAACAGAACAAGATCCAGTTTGACCCTTAGTCAGTCCCTCCCATCAGAAAGCTTCCATAAGCTCCTAATCCTTGTTGATCAGAGGGAAGACAGACTGAAAATCACAGTCACAGAAAAATAATCAAACTGATCACATGGACCACAGCCTTGTCTAGCTCAATGAAACTATGAGCCATGCTGTGTAGGGTCACCCAAGTGGGATGGGTCATGGCGGAGAATTCTAACAAAACTTGGTCCACTGGAGAAGGGGATGGAAAACCACTTCAGTATTCTTGTCTTGAGAACTCCATGAACAGTTTGAAAAAAATAACATAGAAACTTTAAAGGAATTTCTATGTGACTGTCATAATGCTAGACATTAAGTACTTGGTTAATTTTCACATATGTAAAAAAGCTGGTGTTTAATCATCTTCACACTCATTTTTACAGAATATCTCAATTAACATCAAATCTCTTTTAGAAGAAATTACACAAAATCTTTCATCTATCAATTGGATATATGCTCCATAGGCAATAAATACTAATTAATTAATAGAGTTCAATAAGAGTTTTCCCCAATGAAAATATCATGTCTGTTTGCTAAATTTAAGGTAAAAATAGCATATTTTGAAAGTTTAAGAGAGAGCTTTTACTCTTACATTTATACATACATATATTCTTTTGAACTTTAAAAATTTAATAGC
>SJYX01023740.1:393735-408212 GCA_006410675.1 Oreotragus oreotragus
GGCTTTTTTAATCCCATTATGCATCTTGAATTTATTTCTTTCCCTATTATAGTATATTTTCTAGTGATAATTTGGGCAAACTTTGCATGAAATAAGCTTTGAAAATGTTTACATATTGAAAACATTTTTATTTTATGCTTCTTCTTGAAGTAATAATGTGAATGGATATAGAATTATTAATTTTTTTCTCATTTCAAATATATAACTTTATTGCCTTCTCATGTTCAATATTTTTATTAAAAGTGCACTATCAATCTGGAGGTCTCTTCTTTATATATAATCTAACTCCTCTTCTGGTAGCTTTTAGATTTCTCTATCTCTTATAGACTTTCATCAAGGTGGTCTAAGGGTGGTCTTTCTTTAATCCAACAGTATTTAATCTTTATTTCAGTCTGAAAAATTATGCCTTTCTTTCAATCTGAGACATTTCAGTGATTATATTTTTAAAAGTTCCTCCTTTGCTGGTTATCCATCCTTACTTCTTGCCACTACAATTGATGAATGTCAGAATTCTAGTTCTGCTCTCCACATCTCTTCACATTTCCTTTACACTCTTCATCTCTTTATCTATTTGGGTGAAAATCTGAGGGAAATAAAACTCTTGTCTTGAATAAGCAGTGTAATAGTATTTTCATTGGCACTGTGCCAATTGTTAACTATCTTATTAACTTTTAAATTTAAAATTTATCTTAATAATATTTTATCCCCAAGAATACTATTTTTCATAACCAAACATTCTTGATTAATTAACAAATACTTCTTTCTTACCTCCCTATAAATAATCATACTTATTTTAAATTCTTATCTATATTGCTCAAGTATCTCTATGTCTTTAATATAAATTTTTTCCATTTGTTTTATCTCCTGAATTGAATTGAGTCTCTTTAAATATATTTACAAAGTAGAAATAGAGACTCAGATGTAGAGAACAAACATATGGATACCATGAGGGAAAAAGGGAAGTCAGGTGAATTGGGAGATTGGGATTGAGATATACACACTGTGATGCTATATACAAAATAGATAACTAATGTGGATCTATTGTATAGCACAGGGGATTCTACTCAGTGTTCTGTGGTGACCTAAATGGAGGAAAATCCTCAAAATAGGGGATATATGTATATGTATAGTTGATTCTCCTTGCTGTAGAATGAGTGAGTGAGTGAAGTCACTCAGTCGTGTACGACTCTTTGCAACCCCATGGACTGTAGCCTACCAAGCTCCTCTGTCCATGGGATTTTCCAGGCTGAAGAGTAGAAACTATTAATAACACAACATTGTAAAGCAACTATAATCCAATACATTTATTTAAAAAATTAAAAGTCTGTGAATATATATGTGTTATGCTGTGCTTAGTTGCTCAGTCATGTCTGACACTTTGCGACCCCATGGACAGTAGCCTGCCAGGCTCCTCTGTCCATTGGATACTCCAGGCAAGAATACTGGAGTGGGTTTTCATGTCCTACTCCAGGATGTGTGTGTGTGTGTGTGTGTGTGTATTTATATGTCAGCGTCCTTCATAGATATATATCATTTTTCTGATTTCTGATCCCTGAAATGTCCACTTATTTGAGAGAGTGGTGGTGGTGGTAGTTATTATTATATCTTTTCCATTGTCCCTGTGGAGTTGCTCCAGGAGGAAACCACTGCCATACTTGATCCTTGTGAAGGCTATTCATTAATTCAATAAACACTGCTTATGGATGAGCTGTTATTCACAACTGCCACACTATAGACAGACTGAAAAAGCTAGGTTCCTCTTCTGAAATACTTCTGGCTGAAGTATTTTACACAGATTTCATGAAGCTATAAAACATCAATATTCAGATTATAGGCCAAAAAAGACATAATTCTTTCTACTGAGACAGATAGATAGAATGTACAATAGCTAAGCAAATAGATTCTGGAATAAGACTACCTGAGTTCAGATGTAGGCTCTCTTCCATAATATCTGTGGTTTTGCCTGAGTTGATCTCCCTCATCTGAATTTGTTGTGTGTGTGTGTCTGTTTTTTTTAATCTGAATAAGTACATTAAGCCTTACTTAATAGAATTCTGCAAGAATTAAGTAAATTGATAACCTTATAGTTCTTAGAAGTATAAAGTTCTATGTAAATGTTTTGTTATGCCTAGCCACAATACAAAACTTCTAGATTTTAGACTATCAGTATTAAGAAGATAAAAGGTATTTCAGGGATTTTCAAGGATAACAAGCATTTGGANTCTTGAAGAGATCTCTAGTCTTTCCCATTCTGTTGTTTTCCTCTATCTCTTTGCATTGATTGCTGAAGAAGGCTTTCTTATCTCTTCTTGCTATTCTTTGGAACTCTGCATTCAGATGCTTATATCTTTTCTTTTCTCCTTTGCTTTTTGCCTCTCTTCTTTTCAGTGCTATTTGTAAGGCTTCTCCAGACAGCCATTTTGCTTTTTTGCATTTCTTTTCCATGGGGATGGTCTTGATCCCTGTCTCCTGTACAATGTCACGAACCTCATTCCATAGTTCATCAGGAACTCTGTCTATCAGATCTAGGCCCTTAAATCTATTTCTCACTTCCACTGTATAATCATAAGGGATTCACCAGACTCTAAATCTGCCAGAACCTTTATCTTGGACTTCCTGGTCTTCAGAACTGTGAGAAATAGATTTTTGTTGTTTAAGCCACCCTGCTGCAAAGTCACATCAGTCTTGTCCAACTTTGTGGACCCCATAGATTGCAGCCCACCAGGATCCCGTCCCTGGGATTCTCCAGACAAGAATACTGGAATGGGTTGCCATTTCCTTCTCCCATGCATGAAAGTGAAAAGTGAAAGTGAAGTCGCTCAGCCGTGTCAAACTCTTTGTGACCCCATGGACTGTAGCCCAATAGGCTCCTCCATTCATGGGATTTCCCAGGCAAGAGTACTGGAGTGGGTTGCCATGGCCTTCTCCATTAAGTCACCCAGTCTATGGTATTTTCATTTTCGCATCCTTAGCTAAACAGACTTTGAAACTGCTTGTCGCATTTTCCATGCTTGTCTGACAGTTCCTAATCTGCTGCTGTTGTTCAGTCATGTCCAACTCTGCATCACACCAAGCTTCCCTGTCCTTCACTATCTCCCAGAGTTTGCTCAAATTCATGTCCATTGCGTCGATGAGGCCATCCAACCATCTCATCCTCTGTTTTCCCCCTTCTCCTCCTACCCTTCAATCTTCCCAAGCATCAGGGTCTTTTCCAGTGAGTTGGTTCTTTGCATTAGGTAGCCAAAGTATTGCCCAAGCATCAGTTCTTTGGCGCTCAGCCTTCGTTGTGGTCCAGCTCTCACATCAGTACATGACAACTGAGAAACCTCTTTGACTCTATGGACCTTTGTCGGCAAAGATGCAGTATACAGAATATACTTCAGCAGTTCTCAAACTATGGGTTCCCAAGCAGCAACACTGACATTACCTAGAAATTGTTAGACATGCAAATTCTCAGGTGCCAACCCAGATCAACAATCTGTGTTTTAATGAGCAAAGCAGGTGATTCTGATATAGAGACCAATGCTTTTATCCTCAGTTGTGTCCTTTGTAAAGTGGGATTGAGAATACTTGACATGCCTACAGATGGAGCCCACATTGTATAGGGCATGAAATGCTTAGTAACAGCCCCAAGGTGCCCCTTGACCAAGGCTGCAGAGAAGACAGTTGATAGTATTATACAATAAGTCCAGAGCTGCATTGAAGCAGGGAACTACTTTAAACTGTCCTCTGATTTTAAGGGCCCCTCCCTACCTCAGGGGCTTAAAAGCAGCATCTCATTAACACAACACGTGGAGAATACAAAGAGCAGAGCATCTGTGATCCATGCAGAGGAAGATGGGGAGATGCCAACCTACTGCGTTTCAAAGCCAGCTCCCTGCTAAAAGGGTAAGCCCAGAATCTTCTAGGATCATTGATAAACACCCTGACACATAAATCAGACATCCCAGGTTCTAAAATCAGTGGTATCAGACTTCTAATTGGTTGACTTTTATTCCATCACTATACAAGTTAGTGGCATTGGAGACTGGGTCAGAATTCCTCAAATCTCCACCACAGTATTATATTATCCATAGATAATGTCTTGAGGTGGGTGGAATATGTTGTATATAATTTTCCTCACAAATTGACTTAATTTCAATAAATCCCCCTCTCATGTTTGTGAAGTTCTGTAGTAGACACTGTTGTTGCATGTCCTATATACCCTCACCCACCTCCAGGTTCATCTGCTCAAACTAATAGCTCCACTATCCATGTGCCTCCCTCTTCCTCCCTTTTCTTCCTATGGGCTTTCTGGGAGATTATGAACCTCCTGGATGGGGCAGTCAGGCAGAACGTGGGATTTAACATGTCAAGGAAAATCTCTCAGTCCATGAGACCTGAATCTAGATTCCCCATCCTTCCATATTCAGTTGCTAAGTTGAGTCTAACTCTTTGCAACCCCATGGACTGCAGCATGCCAGGCTTCTCTGTCATTCACTGTCTCCTGGAGTTTGCTCAGACTCATGTGCAATGAGTCAGTGATGTCATCCAACCATCTATCCTTTGTTGCCCCTTCTTCTCTTGCCCTCAGTCTTTCCCAGAATCATGGTCTTTTCCAGTGAGTCAGCTCTTAGCATCAGATGGCCAAAGTGTCAGAGCTTCAGCTTCAGCATCATTCCTTCCAGTGACTATGGACTGATTTACTCTAGGATTAACTGGTTTGATCTCCTTGCAGTACAAGGGACTCTCAAGAGTCTTGTCCAGTACAACAGTTCAAAAACATCAATTCTTTGCCACTCAGCTGTCTTTATGGTCCAAGCACCACAGGGTACTCTTTATGGTCCAAGTGCATCTTTATGGTCCAAGTACTCTTGCATCCGTACTTAACTACTGGAAAAACCATAGCTTTGACTATAGAAATCTTTGTCAACAAAGTGATGTCTCTGCTTTTTATAAATATTGTCTAAGTTTGTCATAGCTTTCCTTCCAAGGAGCAGTGTCTTTTAATTTCACTGCTACAAAGCACTTTACACAGGGAGCCTCAGGGAGACCCTGCCTAGACTGAGCCCATAACAGCACTAATCAGTGATTAACACACCTCCTTTGACTTTTTTTTCCCTATTTTGTCTCATTTTTCCTGCACCCTCATCTGTACTTGGAATCCCTTTCCAGATTAACTACCTGCAGCTAAATGCCTATGTCAGGGTTGGCTTCCTTGAGAATGCAAATTTACACAGCTTAAACATGGTAGAGCTGAATTTCAAATTCAAACAGTCTGACTCTTCAGCCTATATCCTTTTCCACTTTGCTATACTCCCTCAGTATAATACCTCCTTAAGTCTGCAGAAGCACTGACCCCTGCTCTACATAATCTAGGAGCTGGAAAGTTAGGTCTTAAGATCTGCAGTCCCCAAACTTCATCAACTGGATCAGAAGTTATTGAGAGAAAGCAATGACTGCTTCATCAGTACAAATAAACTCATTCTTTTTTTTCTTTTCTAAAACTGCTGAAATGCTTCAAATAAAACGGTGCCTCTCTGTCATCAAACCTACCCACCATTGAGAGCACTGTTTGATGCATGTCTCTCGGGAGACAGCCACTCACTGTAAATGATTCCAGTTTTTCAAAAATGCCCAGGGTAACAAAGGAACATTCAGTATTTCTGCCCATGGAAACATTGTTGATTTTGTTATGCATCTCTGCATTTCAGAAACAGTCATTTAAGAAGCCAACTTGAATCACACACACTTCAAAAAGAGCTGCACTTCAGCTTATAATAGTTATATTTTACAAACCTATAAACAAAAAAAGCAGATTTCGGCAAACACAATAATCCCAGAGGAAAGTACCAGGAAGAAATTGCTCCCAGCCATTCTCAGAGACAAGTAGAGAGATTACCATGCCCCTCAAGATCTCTCCCATCTTCATGATCCTATGATAAAAAGAGTAGATGGAAAGAAAGACTCCGTATCCATTAGCTCAATTTGAATCCCCCTTTTTCCAGAAATCTTATATTAGACTTAACAATGGCTATCAGTCTACAATAATGATTTTGACTTAAAGTCTGAAATTTCATATAGAAAAATGGGTAACACAGATTCACTTCTTTCAGTAGTTACTAATCATCTACTTTGTCATCATTCTTAAAATGTTTTAGCTTTTAATTTTATTCCACCACACTATTTTTCTACATTAAATTAAATATGACTTGGAGATCCCACTAACCAGAGTGATAAGAAATCAATGCAACTTGTGGTTTAAGGTGTCAGTTTAGTTTGTCAGCATCCTTAGTCATTATGCAGTGTTTGGAAAATAGATGAAGTGCCTATTATCTTTAACTAATCACTGTAACCTCTAATATATACATGTCTCACTTGCGTCCATTTGAGACAGATGGGTACTCTGTGTCCATAACTAGGCCCAGAGCCATTTCAACAAAACCATCAGCTGCATCTTTTATGCTTGAGGTTTCAGCATCCCCAAGCTCCTGCATCACCTCTGAAGTGGTGCTTTATGGGAGTGGGCAATGGTGCTCACCACCCCTAGACTAAACCAGACCTTTCAGTCTGCAGTGGACTCCAGGCTTTCTGCTGGATTTCACTTAGCCTAAGTGGATTTCCCACTTAGCCTTTCCTTCCACCGAATCTTCTTCTAAGAGAACTCCTTTCTCCTCTCAGAAAGCTTCCAAAATCACCAAAGCAAGGATGTTTCCTGTGGGTAGAAGTGAGTAGACGGGAGAAGAAATAAAATACTGTCCATTATTTTCCCTCTTAACTCACCATGTTCCACCTGCAATATCTATTAACAGCCAAGAATAATGCCCCAAATTTATTGATTATAACTATGTGCTAGGTACTTTACAGACACCTCATTTAAATCATCAACTCAGGAGTAAAAAAGTATTATCCATGCCATTTTGCAGATTACACACTGAACACAGAGAAGTTGAAGACTTGCTATTATTGTATCACTAGGAATATCCTGAGCTGGGATTTGATTACAGACTATCTGGATCTAGTTATTCTCGTTAAGTCACTCCTCATCTGGATTAATAATGGCTAACAATAAAATGTCTTGAGTTAATAAATGCTAATCATTTGTTATGGTCCAGGNTAGGAATATCCTGAGCTGGGATTTGATTACAGACTATCTGGATCTAGTTATTCTCGTTAAGTCACTCCTCATCTGGATTAATAATGGCTAACAATAAAATGTCTTGAGTTAATAAATGCTAATCATTTGTTATGGTCCAGGTGATGAACTTAGCATTCTTCTAGACCCTGAAGATAAAATTACCATATGACCCAGCAGTTCCATTCCTGAGCATATACTCAGAGAAAAATATAATTCCAAAAGATATATGCACCCCAATGGTTATTATAGCACTGTAGCCAGGACGTGGAGGCAACCGAGAAATGGATAAAGAAGCAGTATGCATATACAGTGGAGCGTTACTCAGCCATAAAAAAGAATGCAATTGTGCCATTTGCACAGATATGAGTGGACCTAGATACTATCATACAAAGTAAATCAGAAAAAGAAAAACAAATAGTGTGTATTAATGCATATATGTGGAATCTAGAAAAACGGTACAGATGAACCTATCTGCAAAGCAGAAATAGAGATACAGATGTAGAAAACAAACATATGGACACCAAGGTGGGGAGTGGGGATCTGAGATAAACTAGGAGACTGGGATTGACGTATACACATGCTGCTATGTATAAAATAGATAAGTAATGAGAAACTACTGTATAATGTGGGAAACTCTGCTTAATACTCTGTGGTGACCTAAATGGGAAGGAAACCCATAAAAAGGGAGATATATGTATACATACAGCTGATTTGCTTTGCTGCACAGCAGAAACTAATACAATATTGTAAAGCAACTATTCTCCAATATAATTTTTTTTTTTTAAAGAAGGCAACTTTGCCTTTATTGTGGAGTACCAAAGGCAATACTTGGGGGGGAGTTTGAGCAGTAAACTCAGAATACTGTAGTCCAGCCCACATGATCTCTCCTGTCAGATATGTCCTGTGCTGTGTTAGTCACTCAGTTGTGTCTGACTCTTTGCAACCCTGTGAACTGTAACCCACTAGGCTCCTCTGTCCATGAAATTCTCCAGGCAAGAATACTGGAGTGGGTTGCCATTTCCTTCTCCAGAGGATCATCCTGACCCAAGGATCAAACCCAGGTCTCCTGCATTGCAGGTGGTTTCTCTACCATCTGAGCCAGGGAAGCCCATATTAACTCCCCAGGTGGTGCTGTTGCTGCTGATCTAAGGACCACACTTTGAGAACCAGTGAGCTAGGGACTCCCTGAGAGCAGCTGTGGGATTCAGAATGTAGAGACAAGCATCACCAGGTAAGTCACCCAATGTTCACTGTGAGAACAGAGCATCTTTGTTCCATACTTCAAATAGTTTCTTAAAGATTGATTCCTAGAAGTGAGATATATTGACCCAAAGGGTATGAACATCTTTATGGCTCTTGATAATTATTTCTAAATTTCTTTCCAAAAGGTTTGGGCTAATTTATGACAGCATTATCATGTATGAGTACTGAGTATCAGTACTTTCATTACCAAAACTATTATAATTATTACAACTTATTTCATCGGCAAAATGATAATGATTATGGTAATAATGATGTCATTTTAAAATGTATCCACTTATTTGATTGCTCTATATAGTAGAATATTGTTCCAAGTCTATATCACCATCTTGAGTATAAAAATTGGTGGCAAAAAAAGGAGATCTTAATCAGGCTACTTGTCCCTTAGGTACTAATTCCTACCTCTATCAAAGCTCCATGACCCCAGATTCTGTCTTGTTCTCCACTGCATCTTAAGCACCTAGTTGAAGACCTGCCACAGCAGATGCTCAATAAATGAATAAATTATAACTTCCCCTGCTTTGCTGGAGAAAAGTTATATACAATTGCTGCTTAAAAATAACACACTTTTCATTCCCCATCCCTTCTGTGCTCTTTGTTCAAAGGAATGAAAGTTTGATAGCATCTTGAATTTCCAACGTTAAGTGTGCACGGATGCCCCCATGCTTTTCCAATAAGCTAACAAGCATCTCTGAGCATCCACAGTAAGCAGGGCAGCAGAAGAGAGGCAAGCACCATGTCACCTGCGGCCAACCCCCACAGCATCTCTCCCTCCCCCAATCTCATTCTCTCGGATGTTTGTTTCCCACTGCTGCAGCTTTTCCCAACCCAGTTCCACTAGATTACAAGTGGATCAGAGCCTCCACTAGGCACGTTTCTCGCCAACGTGCTGCCAGGCAGCAGTGAGAGGAGGTGGAAACCAACTTGGTCCCCTTCCCTCGTGGTCTGTAAGAAACACAAGACTTGCCAGGGCCCTGGACCCCTGGAACGCCACAGCAGCTCCCGAGCAGCCAGGCTCCTGACGGAAGCTTCAGTCACTCCGATTCAAACTCAGAAGCAGGCAGAGCCTCTGTGGGGCTTGGCCTGGGGACTGAGGACTTTAATTTGATCTGAGTAATTCATACAGTGGCCCAAGTGTCCTCATTGGCCCTTTCACTTGGTCATGAATTATGAAATCAAAGGCAGACCCCAAAGACGTTGCAACTTTCGGGTTGGGGCTGTTAGCTCTGCCTGCCTTTCACTGTGGAGGCGGGGAACTAGGCTTCCGGGTCTTACTTGCAAACAGAGATGTACCACGATTCCCTCTGCCTCCAGTCAAAAAGCCAGCTGCCCCCTAGAACACAGTTGCAATAGACCTTTTCACATTCGTTTGTTACTACTCCCTGAGGGTGGTGGGGAGCTGACACACCCCACTTCTGCCCCATACCTTTGACCACACTCCATTCTCCAGTCCCTGCTTCCTCAGGCTGAGCCAGGAAGGCCCCCAGCCTCTCATCTTTTGAGTCCTAGTCACGCACCCAGTTCATTTGGTGCCCTATTTCCTGGGGTAAAACTTCCTAATAACCTCATCTCAGGGAGAACACCCTCCTCCCAACGAAAACAAACCGTGTCTGAAACACTCAGCCTCTTAAAACCAAATCCAGTCAACAATACCATACATTTCAAGATACAAGATCGTACATTTCACATTCTATCTCCTCAAATAGAGTGCAGGATTGAAGCTTCAAATGTCTTTATTTCCCTCCCAGAGCCCCAGACGCAGTCGGGATTCAATAGCTGCAGAGAAAGTTTCTTTAATGAGAAGGAATCTTGCAGGCATTATCAGCTAACCTGTTATCAGCTAACTTTTACGTCCCTAACCACTCTGCAAACCAAACCACAGTTAGGCACAAACTTAATCTGACCCGAGGGCAGGGGTCCCCAACCTCCAGGCTACAGATCGGTACCTGCTGTCATATCAGTGGCGGCATTAAATAAGAAATAAAGTGCACAATAAACGTAATGGGCTTGAATCATCCTGAAACCATCCCCCACCCCTCAGTCCGTGGAGAAGTTTGTCTTCCATAAAAGCAGTCTCTGTGCCAAAGAGGTTGGGAACTGCTGCCACAGGGTACCCAACATGACCTGGGTGTGTACACACTCATCTGAATATCAGTGGCATCTTTGAAATCTGAACATAAAGGCTAGGGCCACTCTGGCAAAGGCGTTTCAGCATTTCTCTTGAAACAACCGTAATGGGCTTTCTAAAACCACCTCGTGTCACTTTGATTTTCCTCATATAAAACCCCTTCCCAAAGATTCCTGGAAATTCCGTTTCTTGTCTGGCTCCTGTTTTTGTGTCCATGTCAGTAACAAAGTTTGACAAGTGCTTGATCCAAGTGATGCTTTTATCTGTAACATCACATGCTGACTGCTTTCATCCTGTTGCTCTCAAACACCCACTGCCCATCAGATCTCTGTTCTCTTGCAATACCATGTACTGCTACCATGCTAGCAAGTTTCCAACCAACCTGTTTAACATGTTATCGATTTTAATTAACTCGAGAGAAAAAGGGTTGATAGATGTACATTTAACACGTATGCAATTGAAATGTATCTGCGTCACAGCTGCAGACTACATAACCATTTAAGGCTATCAAGAACTGCCTCATTACAGCCTGGATGGGAGGGAAGTTTGGGGGAGAATGGATACACGTATATGTATGGCTGAGTCCCTTCTCTGTTCACCCCAAACTATCACAAAATTGTTAGTCGGCTATACCCCAATACAAAACAAAAAGTTTTTTTAATTTATTTTAATTGGAGGCTAATTACTTTATAATATTGTAGTGGGTTTTGCCATACATTGACATGAATCAGCTTTGGGTTTACATGTGTTCCCCAAACTGAGCTCCCCTCCCACCTCCCTCCCCATCCCATCCCTCTGGGTCATCCCAGTGCACCAGCCCTGAGCACCCTGCCTCATGCATCGAACCTAGACTGGCAATCTGTTTCACATATGATAATATACATGTTTCAATGCTAGTTAAAAAAAAAAACAAAAACAAAATAAAATAAATAAAAATAAACGATACACTCTTCAAAAAAAAGAAAAAAGAATTGCCTCATTAATCCTACCAGTAACAGGTGGGATACATGATTTCTTTACCCACTAGCTAATTTAATCTTCAGAATTTTGCAGAAAAAAAAAGCTATACCTGTGGAGTCAGACAAAATGTAAACTATGCTTCTGTTTTCTCTCTTTCTCACAAGGCTAATGTTTACATTTATCTCTTGTGCTTCCACATTTTTTCAAACAAGCATGGAAGCATCTTCATAGATACACATGGTTCTAGAACTTTAAGAAAGGGCGACAAATAAGAGTGTGATGAAACCAGGTGTGGCAAAGTGCATTTTACAAAAACGGATTCAACAAAAATCTCCCATTCCACAAACTCTTCCACAGTATGACCTTGACATTCCCCCACCAGGAGTTAGGGTATGGCCCTCTTTTCCTTGCTTTCAACAAGGAAAGGCAATCCAGTTTCTACCTTATCTAGTGAAATGCTTGCACTTGAAGTCCTCAGCTACTATTTAAGAAAATTACCTGAGACAGCCACGCTGTGAGGAAACCCAAGCCATGTCTAAGACCAGCAATCCTAGCTGTCCTCTCGGTTCAAGCACAGACATATGGGTGAAAAGACCCTCGGATCCTCCCCAGCCTCTGAGTCTCCCCAGTTAAGGCCCCACACTCCACAGAGCAGATACATGCTGTCTCCACTGTGCTCTTTGGGGATTTCTGACCTGTGGAATCTACAACCTCCATAAAATGGCTGTCCCACTGCCCTAAATCTGGAGTCATCTGCTCTGCAGCAGTAGTACCAAAACACTTATTAACGGTAATTCACAGACTCACTTAACATGAAGACTTTCAATGTTAACCTGATTCCTTTGATATTCTAAGAGGCCCCAATAAAAAACCATCTTCCTATTGAAGCAGAATCAGCCTGCTGCTCTAGAAGTCAGAAAGCACACCTCTGATCCCAGCTCCTTCATGTAAGAGATGCATTACTTTGGGAACAACAATATCTGCATAAGGTTTTACCTTCTACAAAGGCCATTTCACATGTGTAATTCCATGTATTTTTTCCAAAAAACCCTGTGAAGGAGAACAAGCGTTCAATTCTCTCAACCTCAGTTTCCACACTGTAAAAAGAGGACAAGGTCTGCCCTAATGACTTCATAAAGGCNGCATTACTTTGGGAACAACAATATCTGCATAAGGTTTTACCTTCTACAAAGGCCATTTCACATGTGTAATTCCATGTATTTTTTCCAAAAAACCCTGTGAAGGAGAACAAGCGTTCAATTCTCTCAACCTCAGTTTCCACACTGTAAAAAGAGGACAAGGTCTGCCCTAATGACTTCATAAAGGCTTTTGTAAGGCTCAAATGAAAGTGAACACACATTTGAAAGGCAACAAACAAAGATTTGTCAGCTTGGGATACAGAAATATCAACACAGGCACACTGTATCCATCTTTGTCAGGTGTGCAGACTCACTGGCGACACAAACATATACTCTAACGTAAACATCATAGTCTTGCCACCCAGGAATAAATAAATTAGATGAAAAGAAATTCTAACCTGAGTAGAGAGGCTTCATTTTCCTGTCGGGGAGCTCACAGAGACTGCTGGACTCGACCAGCCCTCCTATCCAAGAGCTGAGGGAGCCTTTCAAATGGATCGCAGGTGGAGCCTCTGATTTTACACTGCTCCAGGCATGGTGATCATGTTCACCTGGCCATCTCAGGAACCCCAGAGCACAGAAACTGCTGCACCTGGCAACAGCCACGAGTGCAGGAAGTACTGGGAAGGCGAGAGAGTGAAAGGCAATGAGTAGGAGAAAACCAATCCCAGTGACAAATTCTACATGCATCTTTTGCTCCATCTTTTTGGAACAAAGCTAAACAATGAGCTGTTTCATGCCATCAATAAGACTGATCTCTGAGACTGAGACGGGAGTGTCAAAATGAGGAAGATAAATGGCCTGAGAGCATTTAATGTTCACCTGTGGGTCTATAGCTCAGCTTGGAGAGAGCACAGAGCATGGTACCAGGAGTCTGAAGACCACAGGNTTTTGCTCCATCTTTTTGGAACAAAGCTAAACAATGAGCTGTTTCATGCCATCAATAAGACTGATCTCTGAGACTGAGACGGGAGTGTCAAAATGAGGAAGATAAATGGCCTGAGAGCATTTAATGTTCACCTGTGGGTCTATAGCTCAGCTTGGAGAGAGCACAGAACATGGTACCAGGAGTCTGAAGACCACAGGTTATCACTCCAGCTCTGCCACCAACTAATTGTGAATAAGTCACTAACAGACCACGAGCTCCTTGAGACCACAACTGTGTCTTGCCCATCACGCTACCCCTTCCACTAGCATGACTGGCCTATAGAAGATGCCCAAGAAATGTTTATTCAATCAATGAGTGAGATTCACTAACTTCACAAATGTGCACATGCTGTAGCATAGGAAATACTGTCAATAATATTGAAATACCTTTGTATAGTAACAGATAGTAACTAGACTAAGCATGGTGATCATTTCACCATTTATGAAAGTAGCAGATCACTATGTGGCACACCTGAAACTAATATATTTATTAATCAATTATGTGTCCATTAAAAAATGCAGTAGCTGAGAGTGTGGATTCTACAATCAGACAGACTAAATTCAAACTCCATCATTTGTCATCAGTTACTCACTTCTGTTTCAGTTTCCTCATCTGGAAAATAGGGACAATAACATCCCCTTCTATAGCTCCTGATGTTCTTCTCATTCCTCTCCCTCCACGTCCCCTGGCAGAGTAGAGATTCTAGCTAAAGTGAGTCTCCCACCTTAAACACCTGTGTCTCTTTTGTCTCTGCTGGAAGCCTGGTTCTTGTACCAGAAGAGTCTGCTCTGCAGAGGCAGAGGCAATCCCAAAGTGCTAGAGAATGATGCCAATGCGGAGTCTATGGATAAATGGTCCAGTCTCCCTGGGGTCTGGTCGGGCAGATCTGACCTGTGTTTCCAGCAGGACTGAGATCCAGTAACATACTCATTAACACACCCTTTC
>SJYX01023740.1:409847-430471 GCA_006410675.1 Oreotragus oreotragus
TCCACCATCCCTGGGATTCTCCAGGCAAGAATACTGGAGTGGGTTGCCATTTCCTTCTCCAATGCATGAAAGTGAAAAGTGAAAGTGAAGTCACTCAGTCGTGTCCGACTCTTAGCAACCCCATGGACTGCAGTCCACCAGGCTCCTCAGTCCATGGAATTTTCCAGGCAAAAGTAACAGAGTGGGGTGCCACTGCCTTCTCCCGAGGGAAGCTATTAAAATCATGAAGTGTTCTTTGTACATTCATAGTAAAAAATGTATAGTGAATAATGGATAATGAAAATAGATTGTGCAAAACACTGTTTTTCCTCATTTTTCATGAAATTTAATGTGATTTTTTAAGTTTAAAAAATGGACAATGATCAAGAATACAGTAAGAGAGACTTCTCTAGTGGTCCAGTGGTTAACACTCTGCACTTCCACTGCAGGGGGAGTGGGTTTGAACTCTGGTCAGGGAACTCAAGATCCCTCATGCTGCATGGTGTGACTGAAAAAGGAAAAAGATAAAAAAGAATACAATAAGATATCCAATCCAGAAGGGAAATCATCCTAAAATGAGTGACACTGGAATACTTGTTGTTCACGGAATTGAGTAATGGTTTACAAAGTTTTCTGAATATCTGGTGATGGTATGGCAAAATTCTCTCCTTTAAATCTTGGATGACAAAGTTGACCTTTATGTGCAAACACATAAGAACACTTTATGTACTTAGTTGCTAAACCAGTTTCTGGCTTAATTGACTGCACTTAATGCCTAAGTGAGGCTGTCTTAAAAGCTAAATGTGTCCCTGCAAATGTGCTCAACCCTGTGGGTGTGTGAGTACCAACTGATTAATAATCTCCCACCTGAACAGAAAGAAAACTAGCTGCACTCAGGGTTATGCTCTTTGACCTGCAGGCCAGCAGCCATCTATCATCTCCTTCTGTATGGACAGTCTGTGTTCTCGTCTGCTCTGTCTTGTTCCCTTAGGCCTCTGATATTACAACATTAATACATTACAATCATGAGAGGCAGAGGCGGTAGGAATGGAGAAAAGGAAAAGAAAGAGTGGAAGGGAGACAGAGAAAAGGAAAAGGAAGTCTATGCCTCAAATATATGACAGATAGTATTGTAAGAAGCTCAGATTACTGTCTGGCTCTGCTGCTGCTGCTGCTAAGTCACTTGAGTCATGTCCGGCTCTGTGTGACCCCATAGACGGCTGCCCACCAGGCTCCGCCATCCCTGGGATTCTCCAGGCAAGAATACTGGAGTGGGTTGCCATTTCCTTCTCCAATGCATGAAAGAGAAAAGTGAAAGTGAAGTCGCTCAGTCTGTCCGACTGTTAGCGACCCCATGGACTGCAGCCTACCAGGCTACTCCGTCCATTGGATTTTCCAGGCAAGAGTACTCAGGTGGGGTGCCATTGCCTTCCCCGTCTGGCTCTAGGGTCAAATAAGTTCTTGTTGTTCAGTTGCTAAGTCATGTCTGACTTTGCAACCCCATGGACTGGAGCATGCCAGGCTCTTTTGTCCTCCACTATCTCCCAGAGTTTGCTCAAATTCATGTTCATTGAGTTGGTGGTGCTGTCTAACCAGCTAATCCTCTGCTCCGTGCTTCTCCTTTTGCCGTCAATATTTCTCAGCATTCGGGTCTTTTCTAATGAGTTGGCTCTACACGTCAAGTGGCCAACATATTGCAGCTTCAGCTTCAGCATCAGTCCTTCCACTGATTATTCAGGGTTGATTTCCTTTAGGATTGACTGCTTTAATCTTCTTGCTGTGCAAGGGACTCTCAAGAGTCTTCTCCAGCACCACAATCTGAAACCATCAATTCCTCATCACTCAGCCTTCTTTAAGGTCCAACTTTCACATCCGTTCATAACTTCTAGAAAAACTATAGCTTTGGCTATATGACTACATGCACCTTTGTCAGCAAAGTGATGTCACAGTAGTTCTTAACCAAGTCAAAATTAGTATGTGAAGGATGAACTGTGTAGTGGAATCACAAATAATCACTTTGTCTTTGCGCATTTCCACTTAGTTGTTGGAAGAGAACCGGACAGACTGTGTTCTTCTGGTTGCAATATTAAACACCCAAAGCCAACTTGAAAAACTGTTAGGAAACATGTCATTTTGAGACCTGCAGTTTTGCCAATCACTTTATACAGAGCACCTTTTAGTATCTTGCTGTGTAATTCTTTTAACACTGCAAAGGTCACACAGTGAGAACTGGCCATGTTGAAAACAGACTCTCTCTTTGTTAAGGACCCACAGAGATATATAAACACTCTGCGTGTGTGTTCTTTAAAACTGCTCAGTGTGAGCAAACACTGATAAGCCTTGACTTGTGGGAAAGCCTCCATCATTCTCCTTGATACCTGGACCAACCAGGGAGTTCATTCTCTACTTTTTCTTCTCCCTTATTCCTCACATCCCAACCATTCCTAAGTCTCACCTATTTAATCACCAAATATCTCTTTTTCTCTACCTCCAACACCACTGTTTTAACTGAGACCACATTTCCAAATTGGTGCCGTCATTGGCACCTCTGGCCAGTGATGCTCCTAAAACTTATAGATTTTCTAAATGTTTATTTATAAATTTATTTGCATTGCATTGGTTCCTTAGGTGCTGTATTCTCCTGGTTTCTTTCCTCCACAGTGGTGCCATGGAGGTATCCAACATACCCACTAAATGTCAGTGTTCTTTGGCATTCTGTCCCAGGCCTTTCTGTCTAACCCTGTAGTTTCACTTTGGGGCATCTCTTCCACTCTCAGAGCTTCTCTGTGTTGAAATATCTATCCTCTATATTGATAGTTCCTAGAGTCTTATCTCCAGCCCAGTCTTTCTTGCTAAGTTTCAGACCTATATATTGAACCCCTACTTGGCTATATTAAATATATGCAGGCATTTAATCTTGAATATCTTACAGGAACCTCAAGCTCAATGTGACCCAAACTGCACCCCCTATCTTTTTCTCAGATCCAAATTCCCTCCTAAGAAAGGCCTTCCTCTGATTTTGTGGAACCAAGACCAACCCAGCTGTGCTGTCTAGAAACCTGAAACTTATTCTCTTTCATAGTCCTCATCCCTGATATTTAATCTGTCAATAAACATGCCTTGAATATTATATCTCCAAATTTCAAAAATTTCCACTTTTATCCAGTCTTGTTGCCAACATCCTTATTCAAGCCATGATCATCTCTGGTCAAGATTGTCCCTATAGCCACTTCACAAGGCCCTGATTCTAGGTTTGCTCCATGTTGATACATCTGCAGCCAGAAGGGTTCCCATACAGGTGTCACATTATTCTCATGGTGCCTCATCCCTTGGATGGTTTCCCTCTCACAATTGGGCCCTACAGATTAATCTCCAGATTTCTTTCCCACCATCCTCTTCACCCCACACATGATGAACTGCTTTTGGTTTCTCAAATGTTTTTGCCATTTTTTCCCTTACTTCTGAATCTTCACACTTGCTCTCCTCTGTAACTTGTGTGATCTTCCCACATTTGCCTTCACCACACTGACTCCAAATTTCAGTCTATACTTCACTTCACTAAAGGAAATCAACCCTGAATATTCATTGGAAGGACTGATGCTGAAGTTGAAGCTCCAATACTTTGGCCACCTGATGTGAAGAGCCAACTCACTAGAAAAGACCATGATGCTGGGAAAGACTGGAGGCAGGAGGAGAAGGAGCAACAGAGGATAAACCAGTTGGATGGCATCACCAAATTAATGGACATGAGTTNATTGGAAGGACTGATGCTGAAGTTGAAGCTCCAATACTTTGGCCACCTGATGTGAAGAGCCAACTCACTAGAAAAGACCATGATGCTGGGAAAGACTGGAGGCAGGAGGAGAAGGAGCAACAGAGGATAAACCAGTTGGATGGCATCACCAAATTAATGGACATGAGTTTGAGCAAACTCCAGAAGATAGTGAAGGATAGGGAATCCTGGCATGCTGCAGTCCACAGGATTGCAAAGAGGATATGACTTAGCAACTGAATAACAGTTACTTCACTTCTTTGAGACACCTTCCCTGAACCCTTGATTGGCTTCTTCTACAGGGGTGTTGTTACAGTGAGTATCCTATATAGGTACAAGTTCCTTTCCAAGAGCATGTTCATAAATACAATCTGTTTGTAAGTCCAATAAAGTTAGCCTAGGTACCCAACTAACACAATTGGCTATATAGTACTGTACTGTAATAAGTTTATAATACAAATAATACATCTATAAAAACAAACACACACACACACAAATAACATTTTTAATCTGTTGTAAAGTACCATAAAAAGTACAGTACTACAGTACAACAGCTTGCAAATGGGTTCACACACATGTTTGCATCTTTGAAAGTTCACAACTTGAAGGGTCATATGTCAGGGATTTATAGTATTTGCTATCGTATTCTAGTTCCTGGTCCATAGGACAGAAGCTATATCTACTTCTTTATTGTTAATACCAGACTCTGACATAATATTTGGAAAGCATTACAGTGAAGTCGCTCAGTCGTGTCCGACTCTTTGTGACCCCATGGACTATAGCCTACCAGGCTCCTCCCTCCATGGGATTCTCCAGGCAAGAGTACTAGAGTGGGTTGCCGATTAGGAGCTTAATAAACATGTGTCAAATTGATCAACCATTGTGTTTATATTTTTACTTTTCTGTCTCTCTTATGAAACTGACAGANATGGACTATAGCCTACCAGGCTCCTCCCTCCATGGGATTCTCCAGGCAAGAGTACTAGAGTGGGTTGCCGATTAGGAGCTTAATAAACATGTGTCAAATTGATCAACCATTGTGTTTATATTTTTACTTTTCTGTCTCTCTTATGAAACTGACAGATTTGTAATGGCAAGTTATGTAATCTCTCCTTTGGTTCCCAAGTACCTTGCACATAGTAGATACTCAATACATATGTATTTAGGGATGGATTCATGAATGGGTGGATAAATGTAGTTGGTCCTACAGATTCATTTTCATGCTTTTGAAAACTGTTCCAGATAATCCTTTTTGGAGATTCCACAATAATGCACATCTTACAAAGTTAAAAAAATATCAGAGGAAGAAGGAATAGCAATAAATTCTATAAGTAAATAAGCTGAGGGGAAAAAGTCACTTTTTTGTGAACCAAATTATTTCTTTACTCCTGTTGTAAAATATTACAAAATAACCCTATTATATAATATATCTTCAAGATGGCTTTTCAACTCTGTTAGACCACTTGGGTCCCAAACCAAGATCCCTATTCACACCAAAGAGGAAATGGAGCTTTGATGATGTCTGCTTCCTGTTATGCCTGGCTTTTAAAAAAAAAAAAAAAAAAAGGAAGGGAGAGGACATCCTGACAGATGAGGAGGAAAGAGAGAAGGAAGGAAGAAAGAAAGAAAGAAAGAAAGGGAAGGAGAGCAGGACAGAGGCAGGGTGGAAGAAAGGAGGGTGGGGGAAGGAAGGAGGCGGGAGGGAGGAAGGAAGGAAATAAAGAAAGGGAAAGACAGGGAAAGTGAGGTGGGGAGAGAAGGAAGGAGGAAAATATGCCAAACTTACTATTGATAAAAGAGTTTAGTATATTCCCCTAGACATTAATTCCGAATTTGTGACACTGAGCATAACATCCCTTCATTGTTTTTTTGAAAAATCAACTAAACCTGGTCTCAGTTATTGATTGCCCCAAACTTAGAAACTAGAACAACAACAGTTGTTCACTGAGCCATCTGAGAAGCTTGGTAGGCACTAGGCTTTGCTCCACTTGGCTTCATCCGGGATAATGCGAAGGATGGGAAAGTTGCTTACGTGTCTGGTGTTGACACTGGTTGATCAGTGAGAACCTAGCTAGGACTGTGGTGGAAACTCTTACACATGGACTCTTTGTGTGGCTCGGACATCATCACAAAATGGTGTCTGTCTGGATACTAAAAGCATGTGTTCCAAGGAAGAAATCCAGGAGAAAGCAGTTTTGCCTTTAACAACCTGCCTCATTGTCATTTCCATTCATTGACATGTCACAGAGACATCTGACTTTCAGAGAAAGGAGAAAGAGATCCCATCTCTCAATGGGGAAGTGCCAAAGTTCAGGAAAAACGTGAAAAATACCTTTTGTTATATATAATATGGCACAAAACAATTATGTTCTTTTGGTCACTGTAAAATGCAAAGCATCAAATGAAAAATGCCAGGATTCTGACTCCACATTTAAGTTTCATGATTTTCCAGTGACCCCAGGACTGATGACTTGGATCCTCTGATCAAATAAGTCAAAGCTGCCTGCTTTCTTTTTCAGATTTTTACAACCAAATATGAAATACCTGAACTTTATTGCTGACAATTCACTTCCAACCAGAGATATAATAGAACCCTGGAACCATCTTGTAAGCAAAGCCTTTGAGGGGAAACTAGCTTAAAAATCTAAGTAAAGCTGATTCATAACAGATCTTTCATGGATAGAATTTGGAATAGAGAGGCTAACGAGGAGCTCCACAATGCTAATACAAGGCCCCCATGGGTTTGGGGGGCTTCCCTTGTGGCTCAGATGGTAAAAAATCTGCCTGCAATGCGGGAGACTTGGGCCCAATCCCTGGATCAGGAACATGCCCTGGAGATGGGAATGGCTACCCACTCCAGTATTGTTGCCTGGAGAATTCAATGGACAGATGAACTTGGTGGGCTATAGTCCATGGAGTCACAAAGAGTCAGACACAGCTAAGCGACTAAGACTTTTAGTTTCATGGGTTTGGGAGCAATCAGAATTTGGAGCAGGTTTATTCCTGAACTCCCTTGATAACAGAATGACATACCCTACTGCCTGCTTCCCTCTACCCCCTCCCCTTATACTCAGACTTGAGAGGCCAAGAACATAGGGTGAGAATGAATCTCTTTCCTGGCCCCCAAAGGAAATAAAACACAGGCAGCTGCCAGGAAAGAGTAATAAAGTCAATCATTTCTCTGCCACCATGCAGTTTGACAGGTGACTTCTGCAGAAGACAAGCACGTGAAACAGAAAAACTGAGACTCAAATACTGTGAGTGTGTGTGTTTGGGGGGCATGGACAGATGTCAGAGACTCAGTCCTGAGTGTGACAAGGAAAGAAGGATTGGATTTTCCTTGCCAAAGCCGTTCTTAATTTATTGATTCAAGGCAGACAGTAGAAAGCCAAGGCAAGCTTGAAGAAAAGTTATGCTAATCCCTAACCCTCTGGAAAGAATCTGTCATCTAAGGAAAGCTGTAACTCTTACATTATAGGAAGGTCAGTGTTATCAGAAGGGTAAACTGAAGAAGGTTCCCTCTGTGAGTTAAATCTAGTTCAAGCTAGTTTACAATTTTACAACTCACAATCTGTACTATATCCACAATCTTTCACTACATAGCCAGTCCTGTAGACCATCAATTTTCCTTCATTTTCTGCATCCCAAGGAAAATGGCAATATAAGTGATAATTTGAGGACCTCCAAACTTGTAATATTCTCCATAGAGGCTGTGAGGGAGAGAAAACCAGTGTGAAATTCTGGTTCTAACTCAGTCACTAGTTCCTGCTCCTTCTTAACTTCTTGACTATAGATTTTGGGGCTTACTTCTCCCAACACAACAGTCACTTGTCTTTCTTGTTAACAACACACTTTATTCTTCAACAGTCCACCCCTTGTCCACTCACTTTTCATGTTGTTTGGGAGTAGGCTGCACCCACAAGCCCATATGTGATTCAGTGATCAGTGTGAGGTTCATTATAAACACAGGTAGGTCAAATTTGAACCTATTCACTTTCTGGAGTGAGTGTTTGATGCTGTGAAGGTATAAAATCTAGAGGTGCCAAGAAAGCTGCTGCTGCTGCTAAGTCACTTCAGTCGTGTCCGACTCTGTGTGACCCCATAGACGGCATCCCACCAGGCTCCCCCGTCCCTGGGATTCTCCAGGCAAGAACATTTGAGTGGGTTGCCATTTCCTTCTCCAATGCATGAAAGAGAAAAGTGAAAGTGAAGTCGCTCAGTCTGTCCGACTGTTAGCGACCCCATGGACTGCAGCCCACCAGGCTCCTCCGCCCATGGGATTTTCCAAGCAAGAGTACTGGGGTAGGTGCCATTGCCTTCCCCGGCCAAGAAAGCTAGAGATTAGAAATGGAGGAAAAAAAGACTGGATCCTGATGACATGTTTTGAATCCTTGGGTCCAACCATGTCTGAATCTGCTCCTTGGATTTCTCTATTATGTGAGTTAATTAATCCCCCTTTCACATCAGTCAGAATTAAAAAAAATAATAATCTGGGTTATTTGCAAAACAATCTATAACCATTTCTGCTCTGATAGGGTCAGATTAGTTGGTTTCTGTGGACAACCCCAGTTCCAGCCTGCTGGGTGTGATTGTGTTTGGGGTACGCCACACTGTTTACAAGTAATTGTGGCTACAGGAGCACAATTATGTGCTAAAGATGGCACATAAAAAAATTATGGCAAAAGATAACAGGCCCAACTTTCCAGTTGTTTGGATTATTATAACTAACTTGGGAACTTGGGTAGCACATTAAGAAAAACCCTAAATTCAAAGCTTTATTCTAAGCTCTATTCTGTTTGTGACTCTAGATTGGCAGTCTGTGTGACCTGAGGCAAGTCACTTAACCTAAGTTCCAATAATATGAAGATAAAGGCATTACAAATTGTTAATTGTTAAATACTAATGGTGGTATTATTACATTAATGTTAATGGTAGGATCCAGTTCATTCTGACATTTCTGTTTGGTTGTCATTTCTCAGGTATAGAAAATAGTTCACATTTTTATCAGTCTTATGATAAAAATGTTACCAGTATAATAAAATCCAACATTAAAATGCATGAAGCATAACACCTACATTTCTGGGTATTTGTTCTGTCATAAACAAAGCTATAAAGCTCCTCTTTTTGCCTATCACAGTCTTTAAAATTCTGAAAATATGATGCTGCCTTAAAGTTTCCTTAAGCTATTTTTTGGCTGGGATTTTGCAATGTTCCTGAGAACGAGATAAATCTATAAGGTCACATGACCTCAGAGGCAGACACATTTTTTAAAAAAAGTAGAATCATGCATCCGGCCTACACAATGGCTGTGCCACAATATGCTTGGGAAACAATTAGTTGAAAGATCATCATGTGATATCATAAAATCCCGGAAAGAGAGCAGTACATTTATCAGAATAGCCTGGAGCCAGCCTGACTCCATGTCTGCTAAACTCACGTCCAAGAAGCAAATCATATTTTGTTTACTCAATTGGAACCTGATGAGAGGACCAGATAAGAATTATTTTTTGTAACAATCTGTCTTTTTATATTTACTTGATTGGAGTGTAATTTCAAAGGAGCCAAAGATAATTAATTGCTGTGAGTGGGTGTACTATAGATGACTGAAGCAAAAAAAAAAACAAACCCAGCTGTATGAAACCAAGAGCTGGAGAAGAAGGAATAAGTAGCTATATCGGTCCCCTCAGTGACATTGGGAGTCTGCCTGGTCACCTTTCTTGGTGCACTGTGGACATGATGTAAATGATAAGTGACGTGAGTCACTGACACTCAAAATCTGAGGGAGATCAGCTTGTGACAGCATCAGCCTGGGCTTTATGTTCTTAAAGCCTCACACACCAGTGAGCTTGTGAACATGGTGATTTAGATCCTTTTGGTTATGGCTTGCCTTTGTCACTGAATAAGCTCGGTCTTCAAGGAATCAAATTTTAAATAAATGATGCAACTGTATTTAAGTCACTCATCTGTAGTCATCTGATGACTGCCAACTTGACCAGCAAAACATACTCCCAGAGCTGCTTCCATGTGAAGGCAGTGCAAAACAAATTATTGGACCAAGACTTCCAATTCATCACTCTTCATCTACATTTCCCGTCGTGAGAGAATGAGGCTGGGAACTATACTCAAAGAATTAGCATTTGGTCCTCCCTTCTCCTGAGAGTAGTGGTCCTGAAATCAATCCCCTGCAGGTACCGTGGGACAACAATGATGCTATCTATATGTGAATGGACTCTCTCTGTTTATTAGAATCAGCCAAGAAGCCAACATGAAAATCAGAGTTAAGACACCTGTCTCAAGAAGAAAAACACTTTCTTCTAAATGTTTAGGATACTTAAGCTCTTAACATAAGTAAATGATTGACTATAATTTTCAACACCTATATCTCAAAGAAATATGGACAATCAAAATTCAATCAAAATAAAAATAGTGAAAAAAAGTAGAAATAGTGATGTCATCCAGTATTTGTAGAAAAATTAATAGATCTTTCAATTAACTCTCCCTACATTTTAAACAGCAAAAAAACCCTCTGACCACAGTATTATTCAATTTATTTATCTTCCTGAGAAGTTACACAGTAAGTTTTCATTACTCAACTTATATGAAAAAAAAGTGTGTGGGAGATTTGCTATAAAAAGATTAAACCTTAAGAAAACAAATTTCTTGGCAATATAATCATTCAAATGTATGAGTTCTATATTTTTTATAACACATTTTCTTAACACGGAATATAGTTTCACTGATGGAGACACCATTGATGTTTCTCATATAAATATTAAAATGAGGGAGGATGAGTAAAAAAGACTTTCTAAATGCTTTGGATGATCAGGACTTCTGTCATTTTAAGAGTTTTTATTGGAATGTACTTGCTTTACAATGTTGTGTTAATTTCTACTGTACCGCAAAGTGAATCAGCTACAGGTGTACATATATGCCCTCTTTTTTGGATTTCCTTCCCATGTAGGTCACTATAAAGCATTGACTAGAGCTCCCTATGCTATACAGTAGGTTCTTATTATTTACATATTTTATACATTACTGTCATTTATACGGTGCAACCAAGTCAGTTGGATAGCATCACTGACTCAGTGGACAGGAGTTTGAGTGAGGTGCCATTGCCTTCCCCGGCCAAGAAAGCTAGAGATTAGAAATGGAGGAAAAAAAGACTGGATCCTGATGACATGTTTTGAATCCTTGGGTCCAACCATGTCTGAATCTGCTCCTTGGATTTCTCTATTACGTGAGTTAATTAATCCCCCTTTCACATCAGTCAGAATTAAAAAAAAATAATAATCTGGGTTATTTGCAAAACAATCTATAACCATTTCTGCTCTGATAGGGTCAGATTAGTTGGTTTCTGTGGACAACCCCAGTTCCAGCCTGCTGGGTGTGATTGTGTTTGGGGTACGCCACACTGTTTACAAGTAATTGTGGCTACAGGAGCACAATTATGTGCTAAAGATGGCACATAAAAAAATTATGGCAAAAGATAACAGGCCCAACTTTCCAGTTGTTTGGATTATTATAACTAACTTGGGAACTTGGGTAGCACATTAAGAAAAACCCTAAATTCAAAGCTTTATTCTAAGCTCTATTCTGTTTGTGACTCTAGATTGGCAGTCTGTGTGACCTGAGGCAAGTCACTTAACCTAAGTTCCAATAATATGAAGATAAAGGCATTACAAATTGTTAATTGTTAAATACTAATGGTGGTATTATTACATTAATGTTAATGGTAGGATCCAGTTCATTCTGACATTTCTGTTTGGTTGTCATTTCTCAGGTATAGAAAATAGTTCACATTTTTATCAGTCTTATGATAAAAATGTTACCAGTATAATAAAATCCAACATTAAAATGCATGAAGCATAACACCTACATTTCTGGGTATTTGTTCTGTCATAAACAAAGCTATAAAGCTCCTCTTTTTGCCTATCACAGTCTTTAAAATTCTGAAAATATGATGCTGCCTTAAAGTTTCCTTAAGCTATTTTTTGGCTGGGATTTTGCAATGTTCCTGAGAACGAGATAAATCTATAAGGTCACATGACCTCAGAGGCAGACACATTTTTTAAAAAAAGTAGAATCATGCATCCGGCCTACACAATGGCTGTGCCACAATATGCTTGGGAAACAATTAGTTGAAAGATCATCATGTGATATCATAAAATCCCGGAAAGAGAGCAGTACATTTATCAGAATAGCCTGGAGCCAGCCTGACTCCATGTCTGCTAAACTCACGTCCAAGAAGCAAATCATATTTTGTTTACTCAATTGGAACCTGATGAGAGGACCAGATAAGAATTATTTTTTGTAACAATCTGTCTTTTTATATTTACTTGATTGGAGTGTAATTTCAAAGGAGCCAAAGATAATTAATTGCTGTGAGTGGGTGTACTATAGATGACTGAAGCAAAAAAACAACCAAACCCAGCTGTATGAAACCAAGAGCTGGAGAAGAAGGAATAAGTAGCTATATCGGTCCCCTCAGTGACATTGGGAGTCTGCCTGGTCACCTTTCTTGGTGCACTGTGGACATGATGTAAATGATAAGTGACGTGAGTCACTGACACTCAAAATCTGAGGGAGATCAGCTTGTGACAGCATCAGCCTGGGCTTTATGTTCTTAAAGCCTCACACACCAGTGAGCTTGTGAACATGGTGATTTAGATCCTTTTGGTTATGGCTTGCCTTTGTCACTGAATAAGCTCGGTCTTCAAGGAATCAAATTTTAAATAAATGATGCAACTGTATTTAAGTCACTCATCTGTAGTCATCTGATGACTGCCAACTTGACCAGCAAAACATACTCCCAGAGCTGCTTCCATGTGAAGGCAGTGCAAAACAAATTATTGGACCAAGACTTCCAATTCATCACTCTTCATCTACATTTCCCGTCGTGAGAGAATGAGGCTGGGAACTATACTCAAAGAATTAGCATTTGGTCCTCCCTTCTCCTGAGAGTAGTGGTCCTGAAATCAATCCCCTGCAGGTACCGTGGGACAACAATGATGCTATCTATATGTGAATGGACTCGGTCTGTTTATTAGAATCAGCCAAGAAGCCAACATGAAAATCAGAGTTAAGACACCTGTCTCAAGAAGAAAAACACTTTCTTCTAAATGTTTAGGATACTTAAGCTCTTAACATAAGTAAATGATTGACTATAATTTTCAACACCTATATCTCAAAGAAATATGGACAATCAAAATTCAATCAAAATAAAAATAGTGAAAAAAAGTAGAAATAGTGATGTCATCCAGTATTTGTAGAAAAATTAATAGATCTTTCAATTAACTCTCCCTACATTTTAAACAGCAAAAAAACCTTCTGACCACAGTATTATTCAATTTATTTATCTTCCTGAGAAGTTACACAGTAAGTTTTCATTACTCAACTTATATGAAAAAAAAGTGTGTGGGAGATTTGCTATAAAAAGATTAAACCTTAAGAAAACAAATTTCTTGGCAATATAATCATTCAAATGTATGAGTTCTATATTTTTTATAACACATTTTCTTAACACGGAATATAGTTTCACTGATGGAGACACCATTGATGTTTCTCATATAAATATTAAAATGAGGGAGGATGAGTAAAAAAGACTTTCTAAATGCTTTGGATGATCAGGACTTCTGTCATTTTAAGAGTTTTTATTGGAATGTACTTGCTTTACAATGTTGTGTTAATTTCTACTGTACCGCAAAGTGAATCAGCTACAGGTGTACATATATGCCCTCTTTTTTGGATTTCCTTCCCATGTAGGTCACTATAAAGCATTGACTAGAGCTCCCTATGCTATACAGTAGGTTCTTATTATTTACATATTTTATACATTACTGTCATTTATACGGTGCAACCAAGTCAGTTGGATAGCATCACTGACTCAATGGACAGGAGTTTGAGTGGACTCTGGGAGTTGGTGATGGACAGGGAGACCTGGTGTGCTGCGGTTCATGGGGTCGCAAAGAGTCGGACATGACTGAGCGACTGAACTGAACTGAACCAAGATGAAAGAGCTTCCCTGGTAGCTCAGCAGTAAAGAATCCACCAGCAGTGCAGGATACACAGGAGACGAGGGTTCTATCCCTGGGTTGTGAAGCTCCCCTGGAGAAGGAAATGACAACCCACTGCAGTATTGTTGCCTGGGAAATCCCGTGGACAGAGGAGCCTGGAGAGCTACAGTCTATGGAGTCACAGAATTGGACACGACTTAGCAACTAAACAACAACAACCAAGAACAAAACGAACATGTGAGGCATTTCCTTCATTTAGACTAACACTGTCCTCAAAAATAATTACTCAGAGAACACTTTCAGATCATGCCATCTGGTGTTCAGGAAGGGATGCTGCCCTAATTCACAGTTTGATCCATAAAAGAATGTTTGGCTGTGTGGAAGGTGTCAGTGCATCAAATGTCACACCCTCTCCCCAGTCCTATGTGGGTTGTGACAACCACCTTCCTGCAGTGAATAATAAGAAGAGGTGATTGCTTATACCTCCTAGGAGGGATGGCAGACACCTGCTTGTTCTGACAAAGTTCAATACAGGTTTCCTTCTATCTGGGCATACTAAGGTTAGAAAGGACAGAAGAGAAACATGGAGCATAGAAGCATGGATGGAAATACAATTTAGGCATTTCACTCAAATATATAAATTGCCCATATTCATGAACTAAAGAGTTCTGTAAAACAAGAATAGTAATGCTAAACACTTGAGGTATCCAGCACAAGTTTTCTCACTGGCTTGATGAAGTTGCTGTAACATGTGCCTGAGTCTGCTGTATTTTAGCTACATAAACAAAAAGTGGTATCCTGTAAGTATTTTTTTTAATATCAAATCAATCAGAAAAAAATGGAGAAAGAATAAAATGAATGATTTACTTTATGTCACTTATTTTAAAAGAATGCTATGCAGATCCCCAGTGAATCATATTATCATTTGATGTGGAATGTTGAGAACACTGTTTTATTTGAATAATTCAATTTATAAATTTGAAATATATATAGGAGCATTACATACATATTGCTCAACTTCTCTTTAAAATAAGTCCAAACCCTGGTTAGGGAACTAGATTCCCACATGCCACAACTAAGATCTGGTGCAGCCAAATAAATAAATAAATAAAATATTTTTTAAAGTCATAAAATATGTCTTTGATTATAGTAGATGCAATATGAAAAGATGGTAATAGTTGTGTTGGTATAGGCATACTACTGTTTAGTGGAAACAAGCAAAGAAAGAAGAGCAGTACTGTAACAGGTCCTACCTAAATTATTTTTACATGGGATTTGGACATAGATTTCCAGATTGTGAGTAACAGGAGCACAGCTAGAAGCAGAGCTCTTCAGATCTTTAACAAACTGCTCAAATCTCCTTTCAGCATCTCTCCAGCAACCTGTAGATAACTGATTCCCCGAGGTTGACTTCACTATGACATTCTCCTCACTGGCAAACAACGTCCAGTACCTTTTCCCTATGTCAAATCACCCCGCTACTTCTTTCTAAGTAGGTGCAGATGAAATAGTATTCTCTGAATTCAGTAGCTGACGTTCCACGGGAAACCAGCAGGGGCTTGACAGAGCCTCTGTCAAGGCAGTGAAGGCCGGAGACATTTCCCTCTCCGAAGTGACTGCTGTGGCGGACGAGGTAAGAGATGCCACAGAACACCTGAGGATAGTCTGCACTACAGTTATCCTTTCAGCTATAGACTATTAGGATTCCAAAACAGGAGGGCTGCAATGAATCTGAAGTTTTTCTCAACATCTGCTAACATCATAGAGTGTTTAAACATGTGATAGAGATGCTTCCTTTGGATCTGACACTTCAAAGTGAATTATAGAACTTTTGACTTGCCAGATCTCAAAAAACAGGTGTATCCAGAGTTTGGATTTGTGCTGAAGAGTGTCTCAAAAATGCTTCCAGGCACATAAAGCAGATTAAATTCCTTATTGAAGCTAAATAGCCCTTCTAAATCAAAGACTTGTGGGTTTCCTCAAAGGCTCTCTTCATAGAAAAGAAAAAGCTGACGAGTTCCAACCACATCGTCTGATAAAGGCTGCCAATCAAGAGGACACTGGAGAACATATTCCAAAAGTTAATGAGAGCATTTGCAAACTTCCTGTGTACTTGCAGGTAATTAAGGAGACTTTGATAACTGATGTAGAAGTTATTAAGGAAATACAAAATGCAACTGCACACAAGAAGTAATTGTTATTTTGAGAATGAGAAACAGCAGGACTTCTGAAAAATTAAGGGTAAGGATTTCTAAGTGCAAGGATGAGCAAGTTTATACAGATAACCCTTCAGTGGACAAAACCTTGAAGATATTGCTTCTATAACTTTTGTGCTTCTGAAGTGCTACACTCATTCTGTGGCAGAGGAAAATGGCCCTGTTTGTACAATGACATAACTTCTGGTTAACTCAGTAATTCTTACATGGAAATCAGATATGTAGTATGGAAAGCCTCTATTTAACCCACATCTTTTCTTTTGCTGAACTATACCTTTTAACAAATTAATGTTAAATATAATGGCTAATTATTTACTAATACCTCAGGTTTAATTATGTTACGGATTTAATTGTTTAAAATAGAAATTTGGGATAGGATTGCACTTTGGGTTAGAGATTATTTTATTTTATTTTTTTCCACTTTAGTTTATTTTACTTTACAGTACTCTATTGGTTTTGGCATACATTGACATGAGTCTGCCACGGGTGTACACGAACTCCCAAACATGAACTGCCCTCCTACCTCCCACCCCACATCATCCCTCTGGATCATCCCCATACACCAGCCCCAAGCATCCTGCATCCTGCATTGAACATAGACTGGCAATTCATTTCTTACATGATAGTATACATATTTCAATGCTATTCTCCCAAATCATCCCTCCCTCTCCCTCTCCCTCTCCTTCTCCCTCAGAGTCCATAAGTCCGCTCTACACATCTGTATCTCTTTTGCTGTCTTGCATACAGGGTCCTCATTACCATCTTTCTAAATTCCATATATATGTGTTAGTATACTGTATTGGTGTTTTTCTTTCTGGCTTACTTCACTCTGTATAATTGGTTCCAGTTTCATCCATCTTATTAGAACTGATTCAAATGTATTCTTTTTAATGGCTGAGTAATACTCCATTGTGTATATATACCACAGCTTTCTTATCCATTCATCCGCTGATGGACATCTAGGTTGTTTCCATGTCCTGGCTATTATAAACAGTGCTGCAATGAACATTGGGGTACATGTGTCTCTTTCTATTCTGGTTTCCTCGGTGTGTATGCCCAGCAGTGGGATTGCTGGGTCATAAGGCAGTTCTATTTGCAATTTCTTAAGGAATCTCCACACTGTTCTCCATAGTGGCTGTACTAGTTTGCATTCCCACCAACAGTGTAAAAGGGTTCCCTTTTCTCCACACCCTCTCCAGCATTTATTGCTTGCAGACTTTTGGATCGCAGCCATTCTGACTGGTGTGAAGTGGTATCTCATTGTGGTCTTGATTTGCATTTCTCTGATAATGAGTGACGTTGAGCATCTTTTCATGTGTTTGTTAGCCATCCGTATGTCTTCTTTGGAGAAATGTCTATTTAGTTCTTTGGCCCATTTTTTGATTGGGTCGTTTATTTTTCTGGAATTGAGCTGTATAAGTTGCTTGTATATTTTTGAGATTAGTTGTTTGTCAGTTGCTTCATTTGCTATTATTTTCTCCCATTCAGAGGGTTGTCTTTTCACCTTGCTTATAGTTTCCTTTGTTGTGCAGAAGCTTTTAATTTTAATTAGATCCCATTTGTTTATATTTGCTTTTATTTCCAGTATTCTGGGAGGCGGATCATTGAGGATCCTGCTGTGATTTATGTCGGAGAGTGTTTTGCCTATGTTCTCCTCTAGGAGTTTTATAGTTTCTGGTCTTACATTTAGATCTTTAATCCATTTTGAGTTTATTTTTGTGTGTGGTGTTAGAAAGTGATCTAGTTTCATTCTTTTACAAGTGGTTGACCAGTTTTCCCAGCACCACTTGTTAAAGAGATTGTCTTTACTCCATTGTATATTCTTGCCTCCTTTGTCAAAGATAAGGTGTCCATATGTGTGTGGATTTATCTCTGGGCTTTCTATTTTGTTCCATTGATCTATATTTCTGTCTTTGTGCCAGTACCATACTGTCTTGATGACTGTGGCTTTGTAGTAGAGCCTGAAGTCAGGTAAGTTGATTCCTCCAGTTCCATTCTTCTTTCTCAAAATTGCTTTGGCTATTCGAGGTTTTTTGTATTTCCATACAAATCTTGAAATTATTTGTTCTAGTTCTGTGAAAAATACCGCTGGTAGCTTGATAGGGATTGCATTGAATCTGTAGATTGCTTTGGGTAATATATTCATTTTCACTATATTGATTCTTCCAATCCATGAACATGGTATATTTCTCCATCTATTAGTGTCCTCTTTGATTTCTTTCATCAGTGTTTTATAGTTTTCTATATATAGGTCTTTAGTTTCTTTAGGTAGATATATTCCTAAGTATTTTATTCTTTTCGTTGCAATGGTGAATGGAATTGTTTCCTTAATTTCGTTTTCTACTTTCTCATTATTAGCGTATAGGAATGCAAGGGATTTCTGTGTGTTGATTTTATATCCTGCAACTTTACTATATTCATTGATTAGCTCTAGTAATTTTCTGGTGGAGTCTTTAGGGTTTTCTATGTAGAGGGTCATGTCATCTGCAAACAGTGAGAGTTTTACTTCTTCTTTTCCAATTTGGATTCCTTTTATTTCTTTTTCTGCTCTGATTGCTGTGCCAGAACTTCCAGAACTATGTTGAATAGTAGTGGTGAAAGTGGGCACCCTTGTCTTGTTCCTGACTTTAGGGGAAATGCTTTCAATTTTTCACCATTAAATGATTACTTAGTTGCCATGAACTTGCTGTTCTTGTTCTAGCTAAATCAGTGGTCTTCAGTCTTGGCTATACATTAACCTGGGAGCTTTGGAAATTACTAGTGCCTCATCTCCACCCTGAAAAATTGTGATTTGGTGTAATAAATGCCCCAATATGTTAATATTTTTATAAAGTTCTCCCAGTAACTCTGGTGTGCAACTAGAGAGATCCATCACTGCTAAAGTTCATACGGAGTTCAGAAAGTCTCAAGTCTTTTGAGATCAGACTGCTGGGGTATATCTTTTGTTTTGAAGCATAGTTGACTTAGAGTGTTAATTTCTGCTGTATAGCAAAGTGATTCAGTTATACATACATATATTCAATTATACATACATATATATACATTCTTTTTCATATTATTTTCCATTAGTGTATCACAGGGTATAAATATAGCTTCTTGTGCTATACAGTAAGACCTTGTTGTTTATCCATTCTATATATAATAGTTTGCATCTGCTATTCCAAAACTCCCAGTGCATCCCCCCCATCCCCTCTTCCCCTTGATAATCACAAGTCTCTGTGTCTGTGAGTCTGTTTCATAAATAAGTTCAGTTGTGTCATATTGTAGATTCCACACATAAGTGATATTATATGGTATAATATATTAATATATTTTTCTTTCTGACTTAACTTCCCTTAATATGATAATCTCTTGGCCCATCTATGTTGCTGCAAATGACATTATTTCATTTTATTTATTGGCTGAATAGTATTCCATTTTATGTATATATCATATTTTCTTTATCCATTTATCTGTTGATGGACATTCAGGTTGTTTCCATGTCTTGGCTATTGTAAATAGTGCTGAAATGAACATTGGGGTGCATATTTTTNTATGATAATCTCTTGGCCCATCTATGTTGCTGCAAATGACATTATTTCATTTTATTTATTGGCTGAATAGTATTCCATTTTATGTATATATCATATTTTCTTTATCCATTTATCTGTTGATGGACATTCAGGTTGTTTCCATGTCTTGGCTATTGTAAATAGTGCTGAAATGAACATTGGGGTGCATATTTTTTTAAAAAATTATAGTTTTCTCTGGATATATGCCCAGGAGTGAGATTGAAGGATAATATGGCAATTCTACTTTTATTTCTTGAGAAACTACATACAATTTTCCATGGTGGCTGTACCAATTTGCATTCTCACCAACAGTGTAGGAAGGTTCCCTTTTCTCCAGCATTTGCTATTTGTAGACTCTTTAATGATGAGCACTGGGATATGTCTTTTACATGGTATTTTCAGTGATCTGGCCTTATTCCTTAACAGTCCTAGGAGACTACTGAAAAGTAGCTATTTTTTTGAACTTGGTAAGTGGCATCTAACNTGTAGGAAGGTTCCCTTTTCTCCAGCATTTGCTATTTGTAGACTCTTTAATGATGAGCACTGGGATATGTCTTTTACATGGTATTTTCAGTGATCTGGCCTTATTCCTTAACAGTCCTAGGAGACTACTGAAAAGTAGCTATTGTTTTGAACTTGGTAAGTGCCATCTAACTCCTAACAATGTATTTGTCACTGAAAGTCTCTAAGAAGATATGTATTAGTTATCAGATGCTGTCTGAACATGTCATCAACTCTCTTTTAAATGATATGCAAAAAAGTCTTATTAGTGATTTATATTTTACATGCTTTATTAACCTAACTTGTAAAACAGGTGAGTTATAACTCTAAGTAATGAACATTTCAAAATGGTGGTGACACCTAAGTGCCTTTAAAGCAATCCACTTCCCTTAATACACTCATTTAGCATTTACTCAATCAACTTTATTCTGCTGGGAATGCCACATCTCCAGAATAACTTCCAGATTGTGTTAGGAAATTTTGAAGTGATTTTAAAATAGACTTTCTCACTTTATGTGAAAATGAAGTATTAAAATAGAAGAGGAGAAAGTCAGTTCCAACTAAAAGATGCTATGATTAGTCAATGAAACTG
>SJYX01023740.1:441468-453776 GCA_006410675.1 Oreotragus oreotragus
TCCAGTATTCTTGCCTGGAGAATCCCAGGGATGGGGGAGCCTGGTGGGAGGCCGTCTATGGGGTCACACAGAGTCGGACACGACTGAAGTGACTTAGCAGCAGCAGCATATAGCACAAGAAACTCTGGTTAATATTCTGTAATAACCTAAATGGAAAATAATTTGAAAAAGAACAGATACATGTATATATGTATAACTGAACCACTTTGCTGTACACCTGAAACTAACACAAAGTTGTTAATCAACAGCATTCCAATACTAAATAAAAATGTTTCTAATATAAAGAAGGAAGATCTCTTCACGGTCCAACCTCCAGCTCCTCAACCTCTAGCTATCAGGTCTGCAGCTGTCTCTTATACACATCTTTCTAAACTACTTATCCAAGTATGGAAAAAAATATTTGTTAAATGGAATTTGAACAAGTAAATAGAAGTTTGGCAGAACTTCCTTGGTGGTACAGTGGCTAAATAAAAGAAATTTGTTTTGGTTTGANGGTCCAACCTCCAGCTCCTCAACCTCTAGCTATCAGGTCTGCAGATAGGGAAAAGAATGAGGGACAGGGGGGGGGGGGTGGCGGCGGCTGGGGAAGTACTCCATTTCCTTTTTAAAGAATCTTCCCAGAAGCAGTTCAGTGCATATGCTTTGTTTGTGTCTAATTGAACAAAACTTAATTAAATGATCATGTCACTCTGGAGGCTAGAAAATACAGTGATTCAGGTGGACAAATTTTCATTAAGAAATAAGAGGAAACCAGACATTGAGAAAAGTGGAAAATCCCAGTTATATAATTAGTTCCTGAAGCACATGGACTCAGATATACACACTTGTTTCATAATACTCTGTAATGTCTTGGTCTTGCTTTGGGCACAGTTTTTGTCAACTGCTCCCATGAAACATTACATTTCTTGATTACCTTACTGCCTTGAAATAGTAGGTTTTTAAATAAAAAGTAAAGGCATAGGGTTTGGGGGAAAAGAGGAAAAAAAACAGAACCTGCATTAGTTTTATTCTCTTATTCTATGGGACTACTTGAAGTTTTATTTTTGTTTAAAATATGAATTTTTTAATAAAAATTTCATGAATTTCTGACAAGATATTATATGTCTAAGTGTTTTCTCATTAGCCTATCTGTGCTTTATGTGGAAAAACTCTTCAAAATAAAAATTTATTAAAAAGTATGCTTTGATCAACCATGAGTAAAGATAGAACCACAAATCCAGCTCTATTGAACATAAATAAGAAAAGATCATTTTTTATTAAAACATTGATACATTTGAAGAGGTTAATTTTCAAAAGCTGAAGTTGTGTTATTCTTAAGTGCAGATTAATATGACATATAAGATTTTCTCTTTTTAAAGATATATACTAATGAAATCAAAGGGTATTGTCCTTCACCTTGTCTTTCTTTTCTTTTTTGTTGTTCCTATAATTATTTTTGTAACCATCATTGTTGAGTAAGTTCAAATAACATTTTCATTGTCTGCAGTTTTTAGGTCAATATTCAGAAGTGGCCACAGGCCTGGAAAAGGTCAGTTTTTATTCCAATCCTGAAGAAAGGCAATGCTAAAGAATGTTCATACTACCGCACAATTGCACTCGTTTCACGTGTTAGCAAAGTAATGCTCAAACTTCTCGAAGCTAGGCTTCAACAGTACATGAACCAGGAACTTCCAGATGTTCAAGCTGGATTTAGAAAAGGCAGAGGAACCAGAGATCAAATTGCTAACATCCATTGGATCATAAAAAACTCAAGAGAATGACAGAAAACCATATATTTCTGCTTCATTGACTATGCTAAATTCTTTGACTGTGTGGATCACAACTGAAAAATTCTTAAAGAGATGGGAATACAAAGCCACCTTACCTGTCTCCTGCGAAAACTGTATGCAGGTCAAGAAGCAATAGTTAGAACCGGACATGGAATAATGGGCTTGTTCCAAATTGGGAAAGGAGTACATCGAGCCTGTATATTGTCACCCTGCTTATTTAACTTATATAAAGAGTACATCATGTGACATGTCCAGCTGGGTGAAGCACAAGCCAGAATCAAGATTCTCGGGAGAAATATAAAAAAATTCAGATACGCAGATGACACCACTCTTATGGCAGAAAGCAAAGAGAAACTAAAGAGCCTCTTGATGAAAGAGAAAGAGGAGCATGAGAAAGCTGGCTTAAAACTCAACACTCAAACAGTGAAGATCATGGCATCTGGTCACATCACTTCATGGCAAATAGGGGAACAATGGAAACAGTGACAGAATTTATTTTCTTGGGCTCCAAAATCACTGCAGATGTTGACTGCGGTCATGAAATTAAAACATACTTGCTCCTTGGAAGAAAAGAAATGACAAGTCTAGATAGTGTATTAAAAAGCACAGATATTTACTTTGCCGACAAAGTAATGTATAGTCAAAGCTATGGTTTTTCCAGTAGTCTTGTATGGATGTGAGAGTTGGGACATAAAGAAGGTTGAGTGCTGAAGAATTGAACTATAGCACTGGAGAAGACTTAAGAGTCCCTTGGACTTCAAGGAGATCAAATCAGTCAATTCTAAAGAAAATCAACCCTGAATATTCATTTGAAGGACTGATGCTGAAGCTGAAGCTCCAATGCTTTGGCCACCTGATGTGAAGTGCTGACTCATTAGGAAAGACCCTGATGCTGGGAAAGATAGAAGGCAGGAGGAGAAGGGGACCACAGAGAACAAGATGGCTGGACAGCATCACTGACTCAGTGGACATGAGTCTGAGCAAACTCTGGGAGATGGTGAAGGACAGGGCAGCTTGGTGTGCTGCAGTCCATGGGGTTGCAAAGACTTGAACACAACTGAGTGAATGAACAACAACAATTATTTGTTTCACTTAAGGTCATTTTCTTCTCATAGAGAAGAGAAGGAATGTTAAGAACGATCTGTTCTGTTTGTCAAGTTTATTAAGTACATCACTAATATGTACAGAGTGTGGTATCTTCATTTCCTTTAATGTAAAAAATAAATAAATAAACAGGCTATTCTCTTCCTTCCTTGGCAAAAATGCAATCAATTATTTGTTTCACTTAAGGTCATTTTCTTCTCATAGAGAAGAGAAGGAATGTTAAGAACGATCTGTTCTGTTTGTCAAGTTTATTAAGTACATCACTAATATGTACAGAGTGTGGTATCTTCATTTCCTTTAATGTAAAAAATAAATAAATAAACAGGCTATTCTCTTCCTTCCTTGGCAAAAATGCAATGGTTATGAAGCAAAATGAATTGGCTTAATTCTCAGTTTTGTTATTGAGTATGTAATCTCTGGGAATCCCCTTAATCTTGTTGATCCTTTATTTATTCATAATTAAAATTAGTATAATACCACTTACTGAGCAGGGTGATAAAAGTTGTAATCAATGCCATCAGAAAAGACTGAAATCCTCAGAGGAACTACACAGAAAGAACAATGCATTCATAACCTTTATATTCATCTATCCCAATCTCCTGTGTTTCCCTTCAAACATTATTCTGACAGGTTCTCTAACACTGAAAATGTGACAAAAAAATTAATCAATCTATATAGGACATACAAAAAGGATTAGTTCTCCAACTTGCTGCATCAGCCCCTCCTATATGCGGTTCCACCCACCACAATTGTAAAATAGCCTGACACACTTGAGTGCCCTCACAAGAAGAGAATAAACATTTTTTTAAATCTGGGTCTCTCGCCTTCTGAAATGGCCCACACTCTGACTGTGGAGTGTGTGTCTCCCTGAATAAACTTTCTTTCTCTTTACTGTGGCCCAGTGCTGAATTCTTTCTTCCATGAAGCCAACAACCCACACTTGGCAGCTGTCCAAGGGACTCGCCTGAGACCTGGGTCATGAGCATCCTCTTGTGTCCCACTTACATTTCTGCGACACTGTCCTTTCTTTTTTGACTCTCCACTTCTACCTGTAAGGCATCACTTTGCTCTGCTGTTTCTCTAGTTAAGTAAGGAAGTGTTAGTCACTCAGTCGTGTCCGACTCTTTGCGAGCCCATGGACTGCAGCCCACCAGGTTCCTCTGTCATGAGATTTTCCAGGCAAGGATACTGGAGAAGGTTGTCATTTCCTTCTCCAGGGGATCTTCCCAACCCAGGGATTGAACCCAGGTCTCCTACACTGCAGGCAGATTCTTTACTGACTGAGCTACAAGGGTTAGTTAAAAAAAATAATCAGATATGTTCTCTTAGATGTGGAATCTAGAAAAAAAAAATGAAAGAAGAGAGCAAATTGCTGGTTGCCAGAAGCAGAGGTGGAAAAAAAGAAAAAAAAAAAAATCTGGAAACCATGACATATGTAGGCTAGTGGAAGGAACTAGTGCTGGGTAGATGTAGATAGAGGTACGGTGCATAGCTTGCTTGTCTTTGCTTGGGTTTTTTGTTTTGGATTAAGTCTTGTGTGAGATGGTGTGGTCCTGGTATGACTGTGGTTTCTGCTTGCTCTTCTCTTCCTAATTGTGATGGAGATAGTAGCACCTTTGGAAGGCCAGTTATGTGGGTCTGTTCAAGGAGCTATTTCAGGAGGTCTTGCCTACAGTTTATTCCACTTGCCTTTCTAAGCTAGTCAGTATCTAAACCTCCATTTCAAAAAATATTTCTGTTGAAAGTAGCAGAAGTGGATTCTGTTAGATGCAACTAAATATAATATTCAACAAATGCAAACATTAGTAGCTGTTAATCCTATTATTACTACTATCGATTTACCAAAAGGCAGATTTTAGCTTTAATTGAGGAAGACATTTCATACAAATTAAAATGCAATGGGCTACATATGGAAATTGTGAGTTAACCCCCTCCAGAGGTTTCAAATCCATAGAGGCATAAATATATATGAAAGAGATTCCCTATTAGGTAAGATGACTTTTCTCTGACCTCTCCTGAAATTGTTTCCAGGGCTGAGATTTAGTAATTCTATTTTTATAAGCTACTGCTAGTGAAGCCCACAGAAGCTGTGAGGGGTGTGAATCATTTTATTCAAGAGACAGAAAGAGTGAAAATGAATCCCTTTTCCTTGCACTTCCACCCTATTATAACACTTGCTGATGAGGTATCTCAACCTGCAGTTAGCAGATAGCACATCGCCAGGCATGATGCCTGTTAGAGACGCTGGAAAAATTACTTTTAACACTAACATACTGTCACGTCTCCATCAGAATTTGAGTTAGTTCTACCCTATAAAATTATTTGGCTTAAACACAATCACAAATACTTTTTGTTTTAAATTATAATAATGCATTGTACAGAAAGAGATTATGAGGAAACAGACTTAACTCATTTTATAAAAATAAATAGATGTAGTTATTTACAGAGTAAACATAATTGGGCATAATCATTATGTTAGAGTTGAAATTGTGGGGAAGCACTAAAGGAAAAATACTCTCCAAATAATAAAATTCACATTGACCAGAATATCCTCCATTAACTGGAATTTCATCTCAAATTACTGTGTTGTATTAAGTAATCATTACACAAATAGATCAGTTATATGTTAGTTCCTGACAACCACTTTAAATCCCCAAGATCTCTCAAAGTTTGCCACTTATAGATACTTGACATATATTAAAAATGCCCAGAAAGACTGTCTAAGCATACTTTAAGATCCATAATGTTTAAATAAGGGTAAAGGGCTCACTACATCATATTTACTAACAGAAATTAAAACAGGGGATGATTTCTCTCTAATACTGTGATTTTCCAGCAGAATATTCCATTCGCTGACCACTTGTAACAGTGTTTTGTTAAAAGTTTACATGGGTGCTCATCTTTGCAGCTTACATCTATGGCGGTAAGACCACCCAAACTGTCTGCTTTGCTGGAAAGATGTGACCTTGGACACTTTAGTTGTATAAGTTCTCTTCTGGATTCTCTTCTCATCTCTCTCCAGAATTTTCCATGGAGCTCCTACCTGTCCTTTTCTCTTCAGTCTCCCCAAAGACAGCTTATGCCCTTGCCCTACATCTCTAAGTATTTCTGCCTCTTTCGTCCCCCACCTCTGCTCCCTCTCTGCCCTTCCTCTTCCTCGGCTCTCTTTGTCACCCTTTGTACTGTTCCTCTCCCAGGACCACGATGCTCTGAAGGCCACTGTCCCACCTTTCACCCTATTGCAGACTCTTTGTGTGAAGGGCCTCACCACTGTTACTTGTCCCCTACTGATTGATGATCCAGGGCCTCCCCCACCACCCCACTCTTTCGTGCTCTCCAACCCCTGGAGTTCCCAGGATTTTATTTATTTCTCTATTTGATTCATCTGCTCCTTTCAAGGCGTAATCGCTTTCCTTTTACTATTTACGAACGACTGAGCGACTTCACTTTCACTTTTCACTTTTATGCAATGGAGAAGTAAATGGCAACCCACTCCAGTGTTCTTGCCTGGAGAATCCCAGGGACAGGGGAGCCTGGTGGGCTGCCGTCTATGGGGTCACACAGAGTCGCACACGACTGAAGCGACTTAGCAGCAGCAGCAGCAGTAGCAGCAACAGCACTTTAAAAATGGTACCTATTTATTAATGTCTTATCTGAGTCTCAGATTCCCAACCTTTAAGTCCTTCTGTCATTTGGCTCCTGGTTCTTCTTGAACCATTGGTGGCCAAGTATTTTGGATTCTACTTTTATATATCAATTATTTAGTTGTTTCTTACCCCCAGTTTTCTTGTACTTCTGGGTTAGAGTCATAATATCCTTCACTATTAAAAAACAATCATAATGTCAATACACTAATAATGTTGTTATTCAGTTGCCAAGTCGTGTCTGACTCTTTGCAACACCATGGACTGCAACATGCCAGGCCTAATAGTAGCATCTAGCAGTTATATATATATACATATACACACACACACACACATATATGTGATATGTATATACATATATATTAATATATGATACTATGTCTAGCACTTTGTTCTCAGTTACATGTAGCAAATACAATTAAAGTGGTAGAACCAACTATAGGCATATTTTATTCACTTGACAAAAAGTTTAGAGATTAATCTAGCAAGTCAAGAAAGTTATCAAAGATTTGGGTTCTCTCTGCACCATCATCTTTAAAATATGAATTTTCTACTTACACAGAAGAGAAAACTATTCAAGGTTCAGGCATCATATTGGCCATAAAAGTAGGGGGAAAGGAGAAATGTATACAGCAACTGAGTCTTTTTTATTTAAAAAAAATATATATATATATATATTTATATATTTATTTTATTTGACTGCTCTGGGTCTTAGTTGTGGCATGCAGAATTTTTGATCTTCATTGAGACCTGCTGTGGGATCTTTCATTGCTATACCAACTGAATTTGCTGTTGACTGTTTCTCACCTATCAGCAAATCAATATTTTCCCCAGAAATCATGTTCGGTCATCAGTCAAAGTTCTTTGGCCATAACTATATCAAGTGGTCATCCCTTTATTCAGGGAAGCAAAAAGATGAAATAGTCTGAGAAAATTGCCACATTCCCCACATCCCCATAAGTGGCTCTAATAGAAAGGCAAAACTACAGAAATGATACTGGCTGGCCAACAAATAGTTTGCCACACTATTAACTCATTTAATCCTCAAAACCACGCTCTTAGGTGGACACTCATTTCCCCATTTCAGCGGAACAGATGAAGGGTTAGAAAATTAAGCAACTTCTCTGCAGCAAGCAAATATATCAAATAGGTACTACTGTATTCCCATTTTACAGATGAGGAAGTTGAGTATTAAAAAAATTCAGATTTAAATTTTCTGGATAATTTAAGTTGCACAATAATCAGGATTCAAGTCTGATATATTTGACTTATATAGTCACAGTTATTCTAGCCCTAAGACCTCAGCAAAGATCTTCTCGTCCCTGCTCTGTCTCTTCCTAAGTTCTGCAGGTAGATAAATCCTTCTAAAGCATAGTTTTAATTGTGTCTTCAATCAGCTCAATCTACTGTTAGTCTTTACACAGATGCTTTTCGGGTGGCTTACAACCCTAGTCTCATCAGTGTCCACTGTGCTGTGCTGTGCTGTGATTGGTCGTTCAGTCGTGTCTGACTCTTTGTGACCCTATGGACTGTAGCCTGCCAGGCTCCTCTGTCCATGGGGATTCTCCAGGCAAGAATACTGGAGTGGAGTGCCATGCTTTCCTCCAGGACCAAGGGCCAATACTCCTCCATACAGCAAGATTATACATCCCTACCTTTTCAATTATGTCTTGACTATTTGATTTTTATGACTAATAAAACTTAACAGAATTTATATGTATCACTTCTAGATGCAAACTTTAACAGCGAAAATCTGCTTCACTATGTTCTTTCTTCCCTCTTTCACAACAACAAGAAATATTGAGTAGGGAATTCCATCATTTTGGGACCCAGTGTGAGAATGGTATGTACCTGAGTTACACCTGAACCACAGTGTGCGTGAAGCACAAGTGAGAAATAAACATTTATTGCTATGAGCCACTGAGATTGGGTTCATTTGTTACTGAAGCAATCTTCAATATGGTATCCTAACAGATACACAATACTCTGAGCTGAATGAAAGTTTACAGACTGACTGATTACCTGTCACCCATAAGATTTCTAAACACACTGCCTCAGTTATTCCTAAATCATTTGTAATTTCCTAGTTTCCTTGCAGACTTTATCGCCATTTGCAACCCATCTGATTTCTGATGATGTACCTCTGGGATGATGACATGTAATCCACCTTCAAATACTCATCCTAGAATATCATGTTGTATGATTTTTGTGAAAGGTTTTCTTTACCTTATTAAATTTTGGTAGAGGACAACTTTTCCTCAATTGTATTCAGCCTATAGATACACTTGTCAAAATAGGAGCAAATGCTTTGCTTTTGGAAGTTTTATCATCTAAAAATTTCCTTCTGTATTTTGTGGTTTAGATATCCATGTATGTTATATATATATATATGAGAGGAAAGGGTGATACAGTCAGTGGAATAATTAAGGATTTAGACTTATTCCATCACTACAGACGCACACAAATTCACACAGAAAAAATGTAGGGTAATGTGTGATCATAGAAACAGTCTCTGAAACACNAGATATCCATGTATGTTATATATATATATATGAGAGGAAAGGGTGATACATTCAGTGGAATAATTAAGGATTTAGACTTATTCCATCACTACAGACGCACACAAATTCACACAGAAAAAATGTAGGGTAATGTGTGATCATAGAAACAGTCTCTGAAACATACATTCATATCTCAGTGTTAAATGCCAACAAAGTTACTACATTAGAGAACTACAAAAATACAGTATTATTTTTGTTGCTTCCTACAGATGTATCTAATTTATTATAACCTAACCTCAACTATTCCAGAATATCATTTTATAGTTCCATTTTGTTCTTTTTGTTTTTATTTTAAGAGTAAAGTGCTAAGAAAAGCAGAATGCATTTTTTTTAAAGCACGTTTCACTGCCAAAAAGAAATACAAGTATTTTAAAATATGAATGTGTGGGATGACTCATGTGCCAAGCATGTGGGTGTATTAACCTATCCTTTCCTTAAGAGAAGTAGACCATATGGAGCTAAACTATATGGGGTCAGAGTCAATCAGTACTCATTGTAATAGTTTTCTCATGTTCTTTTATTTATGCAGTTTCTTATGAGTCACAAGCTAGTTCTTTTCCCTGTTGATGCCTAGGCTTCATCTATCAGAATTTTGTCATAATTTCTGTTAAAGCATTGCAATTCACAGCAAATATTTTACTCATAGATTATAAGAAGGGAAACAACTGTCAGCAAGAAATATTGTAATAAAACAACTCCTGTGCTTATGGCAAGTTTGAGTTTATTATTTAAAAGTGTTGACTTATAGGTAATCAGTCAGTCAACACTAATCAAGTTCTCAGTATATATGAAATATGAGAATAGACACTGTCAGGAGATATAAAAATACGTTGAAAAGTTGACAGTCTAACTAATGGGACAAACATAAAAAATCGATATGAAAAATACATGAGAATAAATGGTAGTTTTACACATGTATACACAAGTATACACAGGCTTGCATGCAAGCATATGTAGGACCTTAAGTGTGTATGATACGTTTGTGTGTATGTATGCATATATAACAACTGCACATATTGAAATTACTATCACACTATTCTCTGTGGCACTGAACATAATGTTTGACATTTAATAGGCATTTGATTAATTTTTGTTTAAGTTGATGAATTAGACCTTAAAAAACAGAAACCAATTTTACTACAATGCAGTAGATCTGGGTTCAATCCATGGGTTGGGAAGATCCCCTGGAGAAGGGAATGGCTACCCACTCCAGTATTCTGACCTGGAGAATTCCATGGACAGAGGAGCCTGGTAGGCTACAGTCCATGGGGTCATGAAGAGTTGGACACAACTGAGCAACTTTCACTGCACTTCATTTTAGTAGACTGTACTTCCAAGTATTCTAAATTTGATCTCTTATATTATTAGTAGATATGACTTGGATGACTATTGACTTCTTATATAAATTAATGTCAAACTTCAGGAAAAAATATTTGTGCCACTAAGCATGTTTGTAAGAATATATTCTAAAAGTAATTTTAAATATTTCAAAAAAGTATCAAACATCAAATAGAAGTACTAGAATAATGTTTAGACCTCCAAAGCATTATATAAAGGGAGGTACTTTTATTTGAATAAGTAAAATCTGGCATGCTTATCATTCTTTCACATTATAAATTTTAATTCTTTAGCAATTATAATTTTCTAATAATCTGGACAGGCCAGCAATAAAATTGACTTCTTCACAGCTTAATATAAAGCTTATTGGATGAAATTATGTAGCAAATTATTGAAAATATTATAGCAGAAAAGGGTCATTGATAATTTAGAAATTATTCCAATTAGAAACAAACATGTCACAGATTCTGAAAATGCAAATTTGAAAGTTTATTCAGATTCAGAATCACCAAAATACTTTGTGTAAACTCTAAAGAGTTAGGTGAAAGTGAAAAGGACTGCCATTACTACTGATGGTGGAGTAGCTTTTTGCAGATCAGTTCTCCTGATAAGAACTGAAGAATGTATCCACAATGGCTTTTTAATATGTTGAAGTACAACACAAGGGAAGACTCTACACATGGACATTACCAGATGGTCAATACCAATATCATATTGGTTATATTCTTTGCAGCCAAAGATTGAGGAGCTTTCTACAGTCAGCAGAAACAAGATGGGGAGATGACTGTGGCTCAGATCATGAGCTCCTTATTGCCAAATTCAGAATTAAATTGAAGAAAATAGGGAAAACCACTAGACCATTCAGGTATGACCTAAATAAAATCCTTTATCAATATACAGAGGAAGTGACAAATAGATTTAAAGGATTAGATCTGATAGACTGCTTGAAAAACTTTGGATGGGAGTTCATGACATTGTACAGGAGACAGGGATCAAGAGCATCTCCAGGAAAAAGAAATGCACAAGGCAAAATGGTTGTCTGAGAAGGCCTTACAAACAACTATGAAAAGAAAAGAAGCAAAAGGCAAAGGAGAAAAGGAAAGATATCCCATTTGAATGCAGAGTTCCAAAGAATATTGAGGAGAGATGAGAAAGCCTTCTTATCTTAGTGATCAATGCAAAGAAATAGAGGAAAACAATACAATGGAAATGACTAGAGATCTTAGAGATACCAAGGGAACTTTTCATGCAAAAATGGGCACAATAAAGGACAGAAATGATATGGACCCAACAGAAGCAAAATATTAAAAAGAGATGGCAGGAATACACAGAGAACTATACAAAAAAGATCTTAACAACCCAGATAATCACGATGGTGTAATCACTCACCTAGAGCCAGACATACAGGTATGTCAAGTCAAGTGGGCCTTAGGAAGCATCACTATGAACAAAGCTACTGGAGGTGATAGAATTCCAGTTGAGCTATTTCAAATCCTAAAAGATGACGCTGTGAAAGTGGTGCACTCAATCTGCCAGCAAACTTGGAAAACTCAGCAGGGGCCACAGGACTAGAAAAGGTCAGTTTTCATTCCAATCCCAAAGAAAGGCAATGCCAAAGAATGCTCATACTACCACACAATTGCACTCATCCCACATGCTAGAAAAGTAATGCTCAAAATTCTCCAAGCCAGGCTTCAGCAAATGTGAACCATGAACTTCCAGATGTTCAAGCTGGATTTAGAAAAGACAGAAGAACCAGAGATCAAATTGCCAGCATTCACTGGATCATCAAAAAAGCAAGAGAGTTCCAGAAAAACATCTACTTCTGCTTTATTGACTATGCCAAAGACTTTGACTGTGTGGATCACAATAAACTGTGGAAAATTCTTCAA
>SJYX01023740.1:457518-501887 GCA_006410675.1 Oreotragus oreotragus
GGCATGGCTTAGTTTCATTGAGTTAGACAAGGCTGTGGTCCTAGTGTGATTAGATTGACTAGTTTTCTGTGAGTATGGTTTCAGTGTGTCTGCCCTCTGATGCCCTCTTGCAACACCTACCATCTTACTTGGGTTTCTCTTACCTTGGGCGTGGAGTATCTCTTCACAGCTACTCCAGCAAAGCAGCCGCTGCTCCTTACCTTGGGTGAGGGGTATCTCCTTACCACCGCAGTTCCTGACCTTCCACGTGGGACAGCTCCTCTAGGCCCTCCTGCGCCTGCGCAGCCACTGCTCCTCAGGTTGCTTCTCTCGGCCGCCAGCCCTGGCCTCGGGCGTGGGTGGCTCCTCCCAGCCGCCTCCCATGGTCTTGGGCTCAGGGTGGCTCATCAGCATCACTGCCCCTGGCCTCGGGCGAGAGGTGACTTCTCCCCGCTGCCCCTGACCTCGGACGCGGGATAGCTCCTCCCAGCTGCCGCCCCTGACCTTGACGCGGGGTGTCTCCTTCCGGCCGCCACTGGCCTCAGATGCTGGGTAGCTCCTCCCGGCCACCGCCCCTGACCAGCCGCCACTGACCTCGGGCAGGGTAGCTCCTCTCGTCTGCCGCCCCTGACTTTGGATGCGAGGTAGCTCCTCTGGCCTGCTCGCAGCCGCCTGCGCTCAGTGCGCCGGCTCGCAGCCGCCTGACCCTGATGGTGGGAAAGATTGAAGGCAGGAGAAGGGGACAACAGAGGATGAGATGGTTGAATGGCATCACTGACTCAATGGACATGAGCTTGAGTGAACTCCGGGAGTTAATGATGGACAGGGAGGCCTGGCATGCTGTGGTCCATGGGGTCACAAAGTGCTGGACATGACTGAGTGACTGAACTGAACTGAACTGAAGTGGCGCAGAGCTGAGGCCTTAGGAAGGAGAGTGGAACGCAGCATCTCAGGATCTGGGAAACTTAGCAGAGTTTTCTAGAGTCTCACAGAGCTGAAGAAACAACAGTTGGAATTCAGGAATGACTGGTGCTGAATCTGGCCTCTGTACCCTGATACCAAATTAATTTTTGGAGACAGAGTTTCAGGTGAAGTAGAAAACAATAGCTTTATTACTTTGCCAGGCAAAAGTGGCCACAGCAGGCTAATGTCCTCAAAACTGTATGTCCCAACCTAAAGTGGGTAGTGAAGAGTTTTAGAGTAAGTGTTCAAAGAGAAGAGTGTGACCAGCTTGTGGACATTCTGATTGGTTGGTGGTGATGTAATTGGGAGACAGCATCATGAGCCTCTTGTTCCAAACCTGTATGGGGTCTACATGAGTGAGTGAGTGAAGTTGCTCAGTCATGTCTGACTCTTTGTGATTCATGGACTATAGCCTACCACACTCCTCCATCCATGGGATTCTCTAGGCAAGCGTACTGGAGTGGGTTGCCATTTCCTTCTCCAGAGGATCTTCCCAACCCAAGTATCAAACCCAGGTCTCCGGCATTGTAGGCAGACGCTTTACTATCTGAGCCACCGGGGAAGTCTACATGCTGGGGTCTACATGCTGGAGGAATATACAGTTAACTCCTGCCACCTGGTGGGGGTTTCAGTATCTATTTACAAAACAGTTCAAAGATATTGTAATGTGTACCTATTGTTAAGAAATCAGGACCCTTCCCCAAGGCTACTGTTTCTTGACTGCTCCTCCCTTGTCTAGGCATCTCCTTCCTTCCCTAAATAGCAATTATTTGAGCCTGACTATGGAACTCAGGGAAGGTCATGGAGGCTGAATGAAGCCTATTTCCTGCAAACAAGAAAGAAATATGGGACACAGGAAGACCTTTGTGCCTAGGAATCCATAGGGCCCTGCTTGTTTCCAATCCCAATTTTTCTCTAGTACTCTTTAGTCTTGAGAAGAACAGGTGTTGGACAAGCAAGAGAACCATCATTATGGATAGACATTAATCATGTTAGAATTGTCTGAGACACATGTAATCCATGGAATATATACTGAAACAATAGCAAAAAGACTATAATTAACAAAAGAGAAAAATGAAAATAATGCAAATGTTTGATTAGGTAAAAGTAAACATAGAATAAAGGGAAAATAACATAAAGCAGGAAAAAGAGCTATATAAAGGGGTAAAATGACAAATTTAAATCAATTTAAAAGATAATACATTAAATGTAATGGATGAAATATTTCATAGGGAGGAAAAAAGAGTCAACAGTATGGTTAAAATGTTAAAACTCTATTTAACTTAAAAGAGACACACCTTAAATACAGGGATACAGAAGATAAAAATAAAAGAATGGGACAAGATTTGTTATAGAAATACTAATCTAGAGATAGTTGGTGTTCAGTTCAGTCACTCAGTTGTGTTCGACTCTTTGTGACCCTGTGAATCACAGCACACCAGGCCTCCTATCCATCACCAACTCCCGGAGTTCACCCAAACTCAAGTCAGTGATGCCATCCAGCCATCTCATCCTCGGTCGTCCCCTTCTCCTCCTGTCCCCAATCCCTCCCAGCATCAGGGTCTTTCCAGTGAGTCAACTCTTCTCATGAGGTGGCCAAAGTATTGGAGTTTCAGCCTCAGCATCAGTCCTTCCAATGAACACCCAGGACTGGTCTCCTTTAGGATGGACTGGTTGGATCTCCTTGCAGTCCAAGGGACTCTCAAGAGTCTTCTCCAACACCACAGTTCAAAAGCCTCAATTCTTCAGCACTCAGCTTTCTTCACAGTCCAACTCTCACATCCATACATGACCACTGGAAAAACCATGTGAAAGTGAAAGTCACTTAATCGTGTCCGACTCTTTGTGACCCCATGGACTGTAGCCTACCAGGCCCTCTGTCCATGGGATTTTCCAGGCAATAGTCCCGGAGTGGATTGCCATTTCCTTCTCTTGGGGATATTCCCAACCCAGGGATCGAAGCCAGGTCTCCCACATTGTAGACAGATGCTTTACCATCTGAGCCACCAGGGAAGTCAAAGGGAAAACCGTAGCTTTGACTAGTTGGAGTAGATATATTAAAATGAAACAGATTAGGCCTTAAGATAAAAGGCACTACTTAAAATAACAAAAATAACCAAACAACATGAAAATTAAAATGTCATAGGTATAGGTTAAAGATATGTACAAAATAAAGGAAATAAAGGAGAAATAGGCTAATATATAATTAAAGAAGGAGACTCATGGTTTTCAAAATTTTCAAATCAACAAAAGTAAACACATGATTTGTATGGATAAATATCAACTAAGTAGCTTATATAAAAAATCACACTCAACACTGAAGCAGTGCATGTTTCTTCTTATACATATCAAACAATCGTGAAGAGAGAATCATGACCAGGGTGTTTCCCTACGTGGGTTTGAGAGTGAAACATTCTAGATTTCACAGGCTGAAAAAAATTTACAGTATGCCATATCAGAAAGCTAGTATCAACAGATTTGAAAGAAAAAAAAAAAGCCATTCAGAACATGTTTTCTGACAGTAGAAACCAGAAATCAGTCCCCATCAGGCAACTACTTGGAAAATAGTTAAATAATTTCAAAATAACCCAACAATTAAAGGATAAATCTCAGTGGAAATTAGACTGTGGACATTACTTAGTTTAAGCTTATTAATAATGAAAATAAGACATGTTAAACTTGTGGGATACATGTAAAACTGTCAGTTTTAAATATATACATTAGAATAACAGCCTGAAATTCACTTAGACAGCATTCACTTAAAGAAAAAAACAGCAAATTAAACCAAAAAATAAAAACAAAGGAGAAACAATATAGGCAAAATAACAGTAAAACTGATCATAGAATTTAAACATAGAAAACAAAAATCTCCAAATTAGTGATTTTAAAAATAATATAAATAATTGGCTGATCAATAATAAAAAAAGAAAAAATAAATCATCAATTAAAAAGGGAGAAATTACTGAAATCATAAAGAAATTACAAGGAAATAAAAGGATTAGTAAGAATAAGTTTATGTAAACAAAGTTAAAAATATAAAAGAAATTGAAGAATTGATCATAGAATTTAAACATAGAAAACAAAAATCTCCAAATTAGTGATTTTAAAAATAATATAAATAATTGGCTGATCAATAATAAAAAAAGAAAAAATAAATCATCAATTAAAAAGGGAGAAATTACTGAAATCATAAAGAAATTACAAGGAAATAAAAGGATTAGTAAGAATAAGTTTATGTAAACAAAGTTAAAAATATAAAAGAAATTGAAGAAAAACATAGAAAAGCCTAGCATGCCAAACTAACAGAGAAAAAATTTAAAATCTGAACAGTTCTATATTTTCTTAAGAGATTAAATCCATAAAATAACCCCTTAAACTGAGGGCTTCCCTAGTAACATCTTTCAAAACTGTAAAGAAAAATATCTTTCTGACACAAAATCTTTCAGAGAAAAGTTGAGAAATCCCCTTCTCAACTTGTTTTATAAAGCCAGTGTAAAGTTTATCATGCAAACCAACAAGGCTATATATTACATCAAAGGAAAATTATAGGCTAATCCTCTTGACAACTCAGATTCAAAATAGCAAAAAATAAAAATAAAGATTACTGAATCAGAGTATGTTGGGGATGAATAAAACATCATGGCCAACTAAGGTTTATTGTATGACTCCAAAATTAGTATAACATTAAAAACTCAAAGAAGACTTCTGGAAATACAGAACAGATGTACTTCCCTGTTTGTCTTGCTAAATGCAGCCAAAATTTTCTGAACATTATTGTGAAACAAACATAAGAAAACTCTCAAAAGTGAAGATAAGCAAGTAGATTGATTGGGACTTCAGGAACTGAGGAATGGCATGATATTGAGATTCCTGGGTTTCCTCTTAGCCTGAAATATGCAAGATATGGACTAAAGAAGCCAGGAATATGCAATGAGCACAGTCCAAAAAAATAAATGCTCTCTCTAGGAAAAGGGCCAGAGAAGGATGGCTTAGAAAGACACAAAACTTTTAGGTAAGAACACTCTACTCCAGACAAACACTATAGGAAAAAACTGGTTATACCTGCGCTATGCTAGCAAAAGACAAAGGGGTGCCTAGACTTTGACTCTCCCAGACAAGGCATCACATGTCACTCTTCCAGATATTTGTCAGAGAAGACTGAGGCAGGAACAGTCACTTTTATTCCCCCTTCTCTGGTGGCTCAGACAGTAAAAGCATCTGTCTACAATGCAGGAGACCTGGGTTCGATCCCTGGTTCAGGAAGATCCCCTGGAGAAGGAAATGGCAATCCACTCCAGGACTATTGCCTGGAAAATCCCATGGACAGAGGAGCCTGGTAGGCTACAGTCCACAGGTCACAAAGAGTCGAACACAACTGAGCGACTTCATTCACTCACTTACTCACACAGGAGCAAGGACCCCCTCGTGTTTTCAGGGTAGACTAGGTGGGAAGTTGGAGTTCCCAGCTTCACCCAAAAGTTGTGAAGAGTCCATCATATGCTGCGGTAATATACGAAAAGGCCTGTGGAGAGTCAGGGCTTCCACCACTCTCCAGTTATAATGAAACCATCGCTTCTGTGGTGTCAGTGAAGCCATGTTGAAATGAAATAATAAGCAATGAGATACTCCTGTTCTTGCCAGCTGGTGAGATATGGAAATCCAGAATTTCTACCGCTGTCAGGCAGTAATAAGGAAACTGTTCCCTTTAGATTTCAAATAAAGAGAAATTTACCGGGAAACTTGACTTCTATCATGTTTGGCACTAATGATGTATCAGGGTGAGAAAACGCCAACAAAAACAAGATCCAGAGTGTCACAACATAATCCAACATATTATGAATCCAACATAGGATTCATTCACTATCACTGGCCAACAAAGAACTGGGAAGACCTCAAAGATCATATAGATAGACCCTAGACAGACTTAAGGATGCATAGGTAGATAACGGAGATACATAGATACTTGGTATCTATGGGGAAGTGACAGGAATGCTAGAAGTATCTGATAAAGATTTTAGAGCAGTCTACACAATAAGGTATCAAGGATTAAAAACACACTGTAGAAACATGGCAAAATAGACAATCTCAGGAAGACAATAAAGTCTCATAAAAGAATTAAAAAAATTTTTAAAGACCCAATTGGGAAAATTTAAGCTGAAAAAATATGTACCAAAATAAATAAACTCAATTGATAGGCTTAACAGCAGAATGAAGAATAAAAAAAAAAAGAATCAGGTGTTTGCAAGAATACAGAAACTTGTATACCCTTTTGGTGAAACTAAAAGTGAACTGAAACACTCTGAAAGGTAAAGTGTTTTTCTGCTATCTAATACTTTAAGGATGTACATATCTTATGGTTTAGCAGTTTCGTTTCTGGAAATATCTGCCTAGAGGAACCTCCATCCATATAATCATGGAATCATAAACAGTGATGTTCACTGCAGCATTATTTATAATATTTTTAAAAAGGAAGCTAAATAGAATATGGATAACTAAACTGATATATTTCCATGATAGGATATGATACATGTAGCATTTCAAATGAATGAACGAGGACTCCTTGTTCTCATATGAACTGATATAACATTTCATGAAAGAAAAGAAACCATGCAGAAGGATTTCATTCACCTAAAGTTTAAAAGCAAACTAAGTGCAAGTACGATAGATAAATGTAAGTTATACTTACATTTTATAAAGAATAAAAACATAGGTGAAGGGCTATGTGTCGAGTTCAGAACAGGGGTCATTCTGGATAGGGGAGGTGGAGGAATAAACGAATCTTCAGCTTTGCCTGTCATGCTGCATTCTCTAAAGAAAAAGAGATCAATTGAGAAGTGAAACATGAGTCCAAAATGGCAAATTATTAATGTCTGTTCATCCTAGCTGATAGCTACATAGATGTTTATGATAGCGTTTTCTTCAGCCTTCCATCTGCTGGCAATGTTCTATAATAAAAAATATGAAAAGTGGGCCTGTGAGATGACTGACTTATCACTGAAAATACTCAAGTATATACTTTAAAGAACAAATACATATACACTTAAGAGTAAAAGTGTGAGAGGGTCTTATCCGTCAAGTATAGAGACTCTAAATAGATTTCTGTACAAGCCCTAAGAGGTATAAAGACTACAAAATTTTCAGCAGGGTTTGAAAAGTCTTTTCCAATGAACAAAGCCTCCAGATAGATATTAGAAGTTTCCCTAATTTTCCTTGTAAATCCATCAGCCTTCTTCATAGAACAAAATTATATCACAATGAAGGAAATTTGCAGTCTCCCACTCACATTCCAGAAATTCCCATTCACCCTAGAGAAGCTGCTCTCAGTGCACCAGACTGCACCATTAAATATCATTTGTCACTAGCTTGCTTAAAGAACTATCACATTTCTTATGTTAACGGACTTAAGGGGAAATCCAAATTTGGCAATACATTTGGGCACCTGTTGTGTTTTAAACTTCATTTTTTAAAAACTTCCCTGTTAAATATATTAATAGTGCTCACTCAGTCATATCTGACTCCTAATAACCCATAGACTATAGCGCTCCAGGTTCCTCTTTCCATGGAATTCTTCAGGCAAGAATACTGGAAATGGTTGCCATTACCTTCTCCAGGGGATCTTTCCAACCCCAGGGATCGAACCCACATCTCCTGCATTGCTGGTGACATCTTTACCACTGAGCCACTAATGAATGAATACAATATCTTAATGGAAGTACAGATAGTACAACTAAAGTGGAAATTCTGCTTTGCATCTCCAAAATTCTCTTAGGTTCCACTTGACTGTCCAGAGAAAGCCATTGTTATCAGTTTAGAGCAGGGTTTCTGAATGTCAGCAGTAGTGACATTGTGGCTAAGGTGATTCTTTGCTGTGAGGCTGTCTTGAAGGATTCTTAATAGCACTCCCAATTTCTATCTCCTAGATTCCAATTGAATTCCTCTGTCCCCACTGTGATAACCAAAACTGTCTTCAGGCATTGCAGAATGTCCCCTGTTGAGCAAAATATCAAAACTGCTATCTAAAAGTGTATCATTTGAGAGTTTTACCATGCATTTATACATAAAACTTTATATATATATATATATGTATATATGTATGCTGAAATACATAGGGATTTGTGTGTGTGTGTTTAAAATATAAATGGTGTCATACATGCACATTTTTCTGCATCTTGGTTCTTTTAATCTACTGGTAGATATTACACATCTTTCAACATCTGTAGCTTATTCTTTTTATTTGCTAGGTATTATTCTTTAACATGGATATATTATTTTGTTTAACCATGAATATTTAAGCTAATTTAGGTACATTTAACCTGCTAGAAAAAGGCATTACACATCTTTGCTCCCAATTGTAACTAAAATTGTTGCCTTTCCAGTCTGTGTGAGAGTCCCCTCTGCTTCTTATTTCTCTCAAACAGAATAAAAATAGGCAAAATCAATATTTTTAAATGCCTTCAGCTCTCTTACATATTTTCTAAATTATCTTTCATCCTTATCCTTTCCTTTCTGATGAAGGAGCCACAATGTCTAGGTATAAACAGGCCTTGGATTTCTTTCAAGGGATACCTATCACGGTCTGCTTTCTTTCCTTGGGCATTTTGAGGCTAAGCATTATTGCAGCTATAAATCACCCATTCACAGACTTATTTCCCTTGAAAGGGCCTAAGATCCTCTCCAGTGTCTTGTTTAAGAAAGCATTGATCTAAGCTGGAAGCTGTGTGGCAGAGTGGAAAACAATCTAGATCAGGATTGAAAAGAACCAGGTTCTGTCTTCCTGTGTTGTGAACTATGGGTCCCCAACCTCCAGGATCTAATGCCTGATGATCTGAGGTGGAGCTGATGTAATAATAATAGAAATAAAGTGCACAATAAATGTAATGCACTTGAATCATCTGGAAAACATCTCCCCCACCCCAGCCCATCCATGGAAAAATTGTCTTCCATGAAACCGGTCCCTGGTGCCAATAAAGTTGGAGACCGTTTCCTTAAGCAACTTCCTTTTGACCCCAAACCTCTGTTTTCTCCTTGGAGTTATAAGGATTTGTGTCAGATGGGTCCAGGCTGCAGATCTAGGCTTTCATGACTCTGTTTTGATTAGATGTCAGAGTTTTGTATAGATTTTATTTATCTGGCTGATAATTACTATATCAAATATTCCTCATACTCTCTGTGTAGACAGCAGAGCTGGGAGTTAGAGAAGTTTCATGTGTAATTCATGTGATGGTCTAATGATAAAAACACAAACACCCTTTTGCAGGCTTATCTGAAATATATGCAAAGATATTTTTCCTCAACTCTCAACTGAATTTAGCCTTTACCAGTCAATAATACCTATTATTATACTTAAAATGTCCATTTATGTGTATGTATACCAATATGTATACCAAATTATCACATTGTAATCTTTAAATGTATACAAATATTTCTTGAAATCACTCCTAAATAAGGTTAAAAATATCCATATCTTATATCATAGTATAAGTTATTATGTAAGACTGAGTCCCTTCATTGCTCACCTGAATTTATCACAAAATTGGCTATATTCTAATACCAAATAAAAAGTTAAAAAAAAAAAAAAAGAATTCTGCCATTGGGGGCTTTAATTTCAAACTATTTAATTAGTAATTAAATCAGATAAAATATTTCCTAATATAGAATATAATGCTGTAAAACATCCAAAGACAAGTCAAAACATAATTGAGTCAAAATTAGTAAAATTAGTACTTTCCCTGGGAGTATAGCCACAGGTAGAAAAATAGTGATATAATGACCATATCCAACTCTAGTTGTTTAATCTTGAGTCCTGTGTATGCTATGGTCCAGGCTCTTCATGAAATGATTCGGGTGAAAACAGAAATGTGGTCTTCATAAGCCTTCTGGCAGGCATATGTTGACTGCTACTGTCTCAAGGTCCAACGAAAATCAGACACATGAGTACTGACAACTAATTTTTCCATTTTCTTTTTTCTTTCATGAATGCAACCACTGCCTCATCTTGATTTACCAGCAAAACATGTTTCTCTATTATTTAAACCAAATGTAGTTTAATCTTAAAAACTGGATTTATTCCGTCATTCATTTTTCTTTTGAGTGAATAGTGTTGTCTGACAAAAACATACAACCTAAAAGTTGAGAATTATGGTTTATTTGGTGTATACTGAGAACCGAAGCCTGGAACATAGCCTCTCAGATAGCTCTGAGGGGCTATCAGAGCTAAAGAGGTAAGGGAAGAGCGAGGATATGTAAGTGGTTGTTGTTCAGTTGCCCAGTCATGCCCAACTTTTTGCGACCCCATGAACTGCAGTACGGCAGGCCTCCCTGTTCCTCACCATCTCCCAAAGTTTGCCCAATTTCATGTCCATTGCATTGGTGATGCCATGAAGCTATGAGCCATGTGTGTAGGGCCACCCAAGATGAATGGGTCATAGGAGAGAGATCTGAAAAAAACATGATCCACTGGAGGAGGGAATGGTAACCTGCCCCAGTATACTTGCCATGAGAACCTCTTGAACTATATAAAAGGACAAAGAGTAAGTATAGGAGTAAATAAATAAAATTGGAATATCAAAAGATTATCATTAATTAAAGACAAAAATGAAGATCTCAAGTTAATAAATTTAGTGATTTTTCTGTGTATGGGAAGATGAGCCTAGGCTCATCTTTTGATATGCGCCTTAACTATCTAGGGCACTTAATTATCCTATCCTGCTTTTCTCCATCCTGAATCGCCTCAGGGTGCAAGGTAGGTGTGGCTGCAGTAGGTAACTGGCTTGATGGTCATAAGATCCTGTTTACTGACTGATATGGCAGATGACATTTTTCATCCACAGTAGAAACCTGGTTATTGATCTAAATTCAGTTAACCAGACATTTTGTAAATCACTTTGTGAATGAGGCAGACACAGCTTCCTCAAGTCAATTGCAAAACAAGATTTTATTCTCCAAAACAAAAATAAACATGTATGCTAATCCCATAGGCGGAGGAGCCTGGTAGGCTGCAGTCCATGGGGTCGCGAAGAGTCGGACAGGACTGAGTGACTTTACTTTCACTTTTCACTTTCATGCATTGGAGAAGGAAATGGCAACCCACTCCAGTGTTCTTGCCTGGAGGATCCCAGGGATGGGAGAGCCTCGTGGGCTGCCGTCTATGGGGTCACATAGAATCAGACAGGACTGAAGCAACTTAGCAGCAGCATGCTAATCAAAGATGGTTAAATCTTTTGTGCATCTTATCAAGGTTAATAGTATTAGATAAGTTGCAGGTCATACCAATAACACTGTTCTAAAAGCACCTGTCTATAGTGCATATAGAAAAAAGTGTCTCTAGGGAGTTCCTTAGGCAAAAGTGATCACAATTTTGATTCTGTAACTCCCAGACTCTGAACACAACTGATTGAGATATGAGCCTTGAAAGCAACCTATCTGTTGGCTGGGAAGTGACAAATGAGAGACTCTGGATGGAGGCAGTCTTCCCCATCAGGAGATAATGATCAATTAAATCAACCAGATCCTCTTTCATGGTGGTTTGGATTGGAAATACAGAATATCCGGGACTTTCCTGGTGGTGCGGTGGTTAAGAATATGCCTTCTGATGCAGGAGAGGTGGGTTTGATTCCTGGTCAGTGAACTAAGATCCCACACACAGGTGTTACAGTAGGCATAAAAGTAGGCATAAGCAGGGGCCAGGTGGCTGGAAATCACACATCTGTAAACAGCAGATGCTCATAGGCAGACAAAAGAAAGTAGGAACTTCCAGACTGACAGGAAACCACACATCTTGAGTGATAAGATTCTGGGACTCAAAGAAAGGTGGGAAAAGGCAAGAATCCCCTGCATCTGAGTGTAACTTGATGGTCATTGTGCTCCATGAAATTAGGCTTACAGATAAGTACCCACCATGTAGCCATGACAGTTCTGATTTGAGCTAAATAAGGACAACCCCCTTCCTTGGGAAATTGGAGCTGGGATGAAAATCAAGGAAGCCTACCCTCAACTTCTCCTTCCCCAGTGAATATTCCATCCCTTCATTTGTATGCCCCTCAGATCCAGCCCACCAAAGAAACCCAGGGCATCCGTTCTTCACCTGTCTGCCCACTCTCCCTCTGAGGGTGTATCCTTGCTTAAATAAACTCTCACTTTATTTTCTTAACTTTGCTTCGCCTCCAAATTCTTTCACAGTGAAGTCTGTGTGTGCATGTTCAGTTATCTTTCAGTCACCTGGACTGTAACCCGCCAGGCTCCTCTGTCCATGGAATTCTCCAGGCAAGAATACTGAAGTGGGTTGCCATNGGGCATCCGTTCTTCACCTGTCTGCCCACTCTCCCTCTGAGGGTGTATCCTTGCTTAAATAAACTCTCACTTTATTTTCTTAACTTTGCTTCGCCTCCAAATTCTTTCACAGTGAAGTCTGTGTGTGCATGTTCAGTTATCTTTCAGTCACCTGGACTGTAACCCGCCAGGCTCCTCTGTCCATGGAATTCTCCAGGCAAGAATACTGAAGTGGGTTGCCATGCCCTCCTCCAGGGGATCTTCCTGACTCTGGGATCAAACCCACATGCCCATTGTCTCTTGCATTGGCAGGAGGATTCTTTACCACTTTACAATGAAGAAAGAACCTTAAATTCACTGGCAACCTGGGGTGGGGGATGGATGGGGGAACTAAGTTGCAGGCTGCAATGAAGACCCAGAACAATCAAAAAGAAAAAATAAAAATAAAAAAGGCAAAGAAAAATCCATTGGAATGGAGAGAGAGAGAAAAAACAACAACAACAACAAACAAACCCTGCATAGTGACAGAAAATATCTAAGTAGCAAGGTGATGGAATCCATCAAGAAACTGAAACTGTAAGTAGATAGAAATCATAAGACAGAGAATTCCAAACAGAAGGTGAAGATTCATGGAACAGAGACAAAGGACTTGAGTTGCTTTGTTATTAAGGATCCAAGGACTCTTGCTTATGAGAAGGCAATGAGAAAGACTGAAGGCCAGCATGGGTTATGTTCCTAAATCCAAGTTGCTGACATTGTACCAAGATTCAGAATCCAGGATCCAGGCTGCATTTTCTTAGACTGCATTGAGCTAAGCCTGGTGCTGAAGATTTAACAGCATAATAGGAGAGAGGAAAAGCATGATATCCTAACAGACCGTACAAAGCCTCAGCTGTGTTCTCTTCTCTTCCCATCCTATTTCATACCTTTGGGCTAAAGAAAAGAATCTAAAACATGAATATACAGTCCTAAAACTATAGTTCAATGATATAAAACAACTTCAGATACAGTAAGAATTAAAGGAGAAGTTATTCCTCACTTCAACAGAGCAAATGAAATTTCTGGAAAGAGCTTCCCCCAATATATATAAGTAAAGCCAAAATACATAGCACAGTAACTAGATTGAGAACATTGTTCAATGAGTGAAATAGAAACAATAGCTGAGAAACTCAATCTGGACTAAAAAGAAAGAAATAACTCGAGTATCAGAAGAAGATTCTCCACAAATCCTTTGTGCTAGAGAAGACCCTACTAAGCAACTAAATTAAATAGACTAAGACCTCCAAGATAAAATAATTTATTATCTTTTAATATTTTTATGTATTTATTTGGCTCTGCCAGGTCTTAGTTGCAGCACTTGGGATCTTTGATCTTCCTTGTGGTATGCAGGATCCTGAGGTGTAGCATGCTAACACTTTGGTTGCATAGGTGGCAATCTAGTTCCCTGACCAGGGATGGAACCCAGGGCCCCTGCACTGGGAGCATGGAATCTTAGCCACTAGACCACCAGGGAAGTTCTCAAATAACTTTTTAAAAAAGAAATTTAAAAAAAGGAATTTCAGAGCTGAATTAAATTTAGAAATAAAACTATGTTAGGAAGTTGGGGAGTGGTAATTGGGGAAAGTTGGAGAATGTTAGTCGTTCTATTTTTTAAAGGAAGTTAAGATAAAATTGCAATGCTATTTCACAATAATAATGATGCCAATAACTTAATATTTTTCACAATACTATGTTTTAACTTTAGAGGGATCATTTAGAAAAACAATATTTTGTATAGTGAATTATTATTTGGTATTCAATTTCTTTGTGATTCTTTTTTGTTTAATTTGCATAAATTAAATTAACAATTCTATTAATATCAATTATATAATGATGCCATTAGAGTTTTTCTGATTGTATAATGATGTATCTCTGTCTTCCTGTGTACACAAAGACATTTGAAATGGTATTTACCTAATAGCAATAGTAGTTATTTCTGGAGAATAGGATTGATTTTAGGTGATTTAAAAAGTTTCCTCTGTGTGATTTACTACATTACTTTAATCCCATAATCAGAGTATGTATCAGTTTCATGAAATTAATAAATCTATTTAAAATGTGACCAGACAGAATGTTGCCCTTATCTTGAAGTGAGGTTCACAAATATCTCATTTCCTCTTTCTTCAGTAGTGATCAGAGACTATACCAGGGAGTATGAGACAATAATGCAAAAATCTTTAGTGCCTTCTCAAAGAAAATGAATGTCAAGATATCTTCACATTTTCTTGCAGCATTATCAAACTTACTGAAATGCCAAACGGTTTCCATTGTCTTTTCAGTATCTGTTTCATTCATTTCCACTCTGGTATTTATAATTTCCTTCCTTCTCCTGACTTTGGGCTTCATTTTTTCTTTTTTCTAGTTGTTTTATATGTAAGGTTAGAGTGTTTGTTTGTGATTTTCTTGTTTCTTAAGGTATGTCTGTATTGTCATAAACTTTCTCCTTAGTACCTATTTTGTCGCATCCCATAGATTTTGGTATGTTGTATTTTCATTTTCATTTGTCTTCATATCAACAGTTGAATGGATAAAGAGGATGTGTTTTATATATGACACTGGAATACTACTCGGCCATTAAAAAAGACAAGTTCTTGCCATTTGTGACAACATGGATGGGTTTTGAGGGAATTCTGCCAACTGAAGTAAAATATACAAAGGAAGACAAATGTATGATTTCAGTTATATGCAGAATATAAAATACAAGTAGGCAAAATAAATGAAGCAAGCAAACAAAAACAGACACCAATTACACAAAAACCAATTATGGAGAACAGAGTAGTGGTTACCAGAGTGGAATGGATAGGGGAACGCATTATGGGAAAGGGGATCAACGGTGTGGTCATGAGGAAAACTGAAATTTTGGTGGTGAGCACGCTTCAGCATACACAGATGTAGAAATACAACGTTGTATGCATGAAACTTAAACAACAAAAACAACACAAGTAAAGAACCTGAAGATGAACTAAGGACTTGGCCTTTAAGTTTCTATGAAGAAAATCTACATTTAAAGAGAAAAAACCTTAAGGAATGAAATTTCAATGACTACCTCACTCAAGTGTTTAGCTTAACTATTCTGCTTTTTTTTTTTTTTTTTTTAATTTTAAGNAAGGACTTGGCCTTTAAGTTTCTATGAAGAAAATCTACATTTAAAGAGAAAAAACCTTAAGGAATGAAATTTCAATGACTACCTCACTCAAGTGTTTAGCTTCACTATTCTGCTTTTTTTTTTTTTTAATTTGAATGTTCATGTATCCACTGCAGAAGCTGAAGAACACTGAAGATAATGTCCAAAGAAAAAGGCCCAGTACTCATAGGGAATATTTAGTGCTACTTGAGAGGGAGGATCCATGGGATCCATGAAGTTGATCTACTGGTACCAGATAATGACCCCTTGTGTGTGCCACATGTCTCTGCAAGTAGTGGCATATTGGTTCCCAGAGTAAACATTGTCACCCTTTCACACTATTTAGGCTCTGTCACTCATGTACATTTGCATGAACCTGAGAACAAATATTATCATCAGAAGCATCACGTTCACATGTCAAGAATGACACATGGAATCAATAACTGGAACCAAGATGTATAGCTGACAAGAAAAGAAACCTCGAATACAAGAGTATAAATCAGCCAAGTCGTTCTCTAAGGACACACATGAAGTTTATAAATGATACACTGAGATAGGTGATCAAGGACAGTCATTGAGCATGCTTTGTCTTTGAGAATCACAGCATTTCAAGATAAGAAAAATCAAGAACAAATGAGTCTGGCTCCATTTCTTTGCCACTAGAGTTGCTGTCAACCACTAAATCTATGTGTTTTTCTACTCCAGATTCAAATTCCCAAGGTGACAGCAATTCTATCTGTTGCCTCGAGAGGAGTGCTTCATCTAACACTGCCAGCAAGATGGCATTGAGAATTAGCCTAAATGCTTCCATTATTTTCATTCCATTACTCCTAGTTATCCTCTACTGGGCCATTCTGAATACTGTAATTTCAGTCTCATCAGTTTTTATTTCTTTCACATATTCACAGGCTATCATTAATTCCCCCTGCTTTTGACTCTAAGCTCTTCTAATTGTTTCTTGTAAGTAAGACCTTCCATTCCTTTTTTTCCTCTGAAGACATAGTGGTGAGAATAAGGGTGCCTTTTATTTATTTTCATTGCATGAGAATAATATGGTCCATTTATAAAACTTTCTCAGGAGATAAATCACCTAGATCACAGGAGCTGAAAGTTTTTGACAATGCATTACTTGCTCTACTGATGATGCTTGAATTCAGGGGCTGTTCTCATAAAAATTGGTTCTTATGGATCATTTGACACAACCTATGGTGTTGACAGTATCTCAGACAATCCCTCATTGGCTAGCTTTGTCCATGTTCACCACAGCATTTCTATGATTCAAGTAAGTTGCAGTGAATTTGTGAGCTTCAGATTGGATGCCAGCAAGAAATTCATGAGATGTGTCACTAATGAGAATAGAGTTTATTGGACAGTGATGAGTTCAGTTTCTATTATTCAACTGTTTAGCAGGATGCCCTGCCAAACAGTGATTGATAAAACATACCCTGAGATGCATCCATGATTCCTCCTTCCATTTGAAAAGTTCTGAGATGTGCTATGGATGATGATAAACTAATGTTTTTCATGCTCTCTGAGCTAGAAGAGATCATTACTGTCCAACTTCCCAACTCAGATGAGGTCCTGGGCTTAGCTGCATGTGTATCAAGATGGTGTAGAACTCCCCTGTGACAATGAGCTGAAGAGCTTCCATCTGTAACAGAACATTTTCTCCCATCCCTATTTTACACAGTTGGGTCACAGAGGCAGATAGCTATTGGCAGCAGTTAGCACAATGTAAGAAAGGTGTTTAGGATAATGCATATTCTGAAGCCAGCCAGAACAAGGTATTCTGAAAAGTAAAGTGTAGATGTTCAAAGGAAATGAAGATGAAATTCTTCTAAGAAAATGATACAGACAGTATTCATCATCCTCAACTATTCCTTAATGTTTTCTATCAACTTCCATGAATGTTTCCAGCCAACACACTGTAGAATTTCCTTCTTGGCCAAATTTTCATTTGTTTGTTTTTAGTTTGGTGTACCTTTCACTGAGTTTCAGTTCAGTCGCTCAGTCGTGTCTGACTCTTTGAGACCCCATGGACCACATCGCACCAGGCCTCCCTGTCCATCACCTACTCCCGGAATTTACTCAAACTCATGTCCATTGAGTCCATGATGCCATCCAACCATCTCATCCTCTGTCATTCCCTTCTGCTCCTCCCTGAGTTTACTCATTTATTTTCTTCTTCTCATCCCTCTAAATATGGCTGTTTCCCCAAGAACTTTTTCTTGAACTGGATGTTTGATTTCTCATCATTTTCACATAGGGAATTCATACTCACTTTATCAGCTAGCTTTATAAGAGTGACTCCCAAACCTCTAATCTATGGTTGAGTAACATTCCATTGTATATATGTACAGCAGAAACCAACACAACATTGTAAAGCAGTTATCTTCCAATTTAAAGAAAACAAAACAAAAAACTTCTAATCTATCCCTGAGGTACAGAAATGAATATCCAACTGCTTGCTAGAAAGCACCTGAAATTCTTTCAGGCAGCTCTAATGTAGAATTGCTCAAACTGAATTAAACTTCCCTCCCTAGCTTTCCTATGTTTGCTTCATGACTTCATTTCCCCACTTATTACCTTCCAAACCTCAGTATCATTTTTGAATCTTTCTTCTTGTCTTCCTTGTTTTTCCTCCTTCCCTAATAAAATAATTCGCTGCCCAGTTCCACTTATTTTCAAAAAAAAAAAAAAAATTCTTCAACACATTTTCCAGGATCTATTAAACCTACTTTCTACCATATCTCCCCACATTCCATTACCTCCTGCTCTGATCAATCTGCTTTTTTTCTATGTGTACTAATATGTGTTAGAGAAGAGAACATTTTTAGTATGAAATGTGTTGGACAAATGTGGACTAAAAAAGATATTTAACCTCAGGAATCCTCTGAGCACTTAACAACATTATGCAGATTGTGTGTGAATAGAATATTCAGTGTTTGTTAAACTTACTGATAGTGAAATTCTTTTTCTGAAAGGAACAAGTGCTGTTTGGAACACATAGCATGTTACTAGCTTTATCCACCTAAAATATTGACTTTCATAAATTTATGATTTTTAAAAATTTAGTAAATTCAGAATAGAATAAAATGTCCTTAGCCCAATAAAGAGTTTCTATTTAATAACAACAATAATAAATAACATCCTTGGGTTTGACATATATATGCTACTTTATATAAAATAGATAACTATTGAGAACTTACTGTATAGCATGGAGAACTTGATTCAGTTCTCGTGATGACCTAAATGGGGAGGAAATCCAAAAAAGAGGGGATAAAAGTATATGTACAGCTGATTCACCTTGCTATACAGCAGAGGCTAACACAACATTGTAAAGCAACTATACTTCAATCAAAATTTTAAAACAAAAAGAGAAAGAAAGAGCATCCTAAGTAGGGAAGTGTATGAAGCACTTTCTTTAGAATCAGGACTAAAAAACATTCACACCACTCATTTCAAAACTGTACAGAATGTCTGAGCCAGCAACTAAGACAGGAAGAAGACATTGTCATAAGTATTAGAAAGAAGGAAATAGCATCTTACCATTTGTAGGTGACACAATAATCTTCATGGAAAATCAACCAAAAAATCTGCATATAAATCATGAAGAGACATTTTATGAAAAAACAAATATCTGAGTCAATGGTCAACTAAAAGTAATTGAGAAATGCAAACCAAAACTGCTTTAAGGGATCATATTATGCAAATTTTGTGGGTAAAAATTAAGAAAATCAAATGTTTGCTAGATAAGATTTTATCTTTTATCTTTCTGATGGGAGCTATTTTGAGTTCCAGAACCCAATCCCAGTCAATCTGTGTGAAGGAAGATCGCTCACATAATCCCAAGCACTTGTCAGACACAAGCAGGGTGTCTGAGATTTTAAATCAATTTGGATATTGTCGGATAGCTCTGTTGATTAAGAATTCACCTGCAGTGAAGGAGACCCCGCTCAATTCCTGGGTCAGGAAGTTTCCCTCAAGAAGGGATAGGCTACCCACTCTATTCTTCTTGAGTTTCCTTGGTGGCTTAGATGGGAAAGAATCTGCCTGCAATGCAGGAGACCTGGGTTTGATCCCTGGTTTGGGAAGACCCTCTGGAGGAGGGCATGGCAACACACTCCAGTATCCTTGCCTGGAGAATCTCCATGGACAGAGGAGCTTGGTGGGCTACAGTACATGGGGTCGCCAAGAGTCAGACTTGACTGAGTGACTAAGCATAGCGCAGCATCAGCACTGTCAGATGAGGGTGCATGCTATATACTTTAGACCCCCAACACATACATACTTCAGATGCCAGTTGTAAGCCTAGGTCATTACCTGTTCTTCTAAAGTTTAGACAAAGGAACAATCAGTTTGTGAGGAACTGACAGGACGAAGAGACTTGGGTTTTTGTGAAGACGCTATTAAAGAGTTTAATTAGTTAAGTATCTAAAATAGAGTTTTAATTTGGGGTAGGAAATGAAAGAGGTACAAGCTTTGTTTATACAGGTTTCTAGGCCTTAATTCACTACTTCTGGCATGTTTCTACTTTCAGGAGATAGAAAGGAGAGACAGAGTGTTCCTCTTTCATTGGACATTTTTTAAGTAACTTTAAATCAAAATAATTAATATGTTATTGAGGCACATTTTAGGGGGACATTTAGGGCTCCCAACATATGCACAAGAATATATAACACCAAGTGAATATGAATAAAGTGTGATATTATCATTGGAATATTATACAACAATCAATATTTTAAGCCTTATGTATATGTAATATATGGAGAAAATTTAACATTACAGTATTGAATAAAAAGCCAAGTCCCCAAAAATTACAAATAGCCTAAGATTGTTTTTATAAACATTAAAATACCTAAACAACATGCTTTTTGGAATATACATATATATATATTTATATATATATGATAAAATANAACATTACAGTATTGAATAAAAAGCCAAGTCCCCAAAAATTACAAATAGCCTAAGATTGTTTTTATAAACATTAAAATACCTAAACAACATGCTTTTTGGAATATACATATATATATTTTTTTTTATATATATGATAAAATATCATGAGAAAAAAGTTTAAAGATGGCAGATACCTCAGACAGGAAAGTGAAGAAAAATAATATAAGGAAAGTCACAAGGAATGTAATAAACCAAGGTTTACCATTAATCCAGTTCTCTTTAGCTGTGTTTAAAATGAATAAACACAATTCAAGGACTGAAAATTAAATGGTAGAGGGAGAAAAGGAATCCTTGGGTTCCTGGCTTGAGCAACTAAGTGAATGATCATGCCATTTACTGAAATGGAAGAATAACATTTCATTTTGAGTTTTTCAGGGAACAAAAGTAATTTTCCCTAAAGCCTCTGAGTTCTTAGCTAAGGCCCTGTAATAAAAGATGTCTTAACAAGAGAAAAACAAACAGAAATTTAATAACATGTATACCTGACATATACATGGAACATACCCAGGAGAAAATGTGTAACTCCCCAAAGGAGCTTAGAATTCAAGATTAAATACCATCTTAACAAGGAGACAGAAAGGGGTTATAGGCCTCTTAGGTGAAAGTCAGTGATTTTTAGGACCTTTAGAAAAACCGACGGAAGGTGCGATAGTTTGTGACAAAGCTTGTCTAGGTGTGGTGTCAATTTCTAGTATCCTGTGACTGTTCAGTTTATTGTTGATGGATCTCATGGAGAGGCAATTTAATACAGTTGAATTCATTTTGAAGGTTCTGTCTTTAGGCAGATAAGGGGAGTTCAGAGAAAGCCTCTCCCTGAAAGTCCTGTTTTTCAAGTACCTACAGCTCATCTAATCAATATACAACAGTGGCATATTTAGGGATTTCATATTCTATTATTGGACTTCCCTCATGACTCAGATGGTAAAGAATCTGCTTGCAATGTGGGAGACCCAGGTTCAATCCCTGGGTCAGGAAGATCCCCTGGAGAAGGAAATGGTAACCCACTCCAGTATTNAGTGGCATATTTAGGGATTTCATATTCTATTATTGGACTTCCCTCATGACTCAGATGGTAAAGAATCTGCTTGCAATGTGGGAGACCCAGGTTCAATCCCTGGGTCAGGAAGATCCCCTGGAGAAGGAAATGGTAACCCACTCCAGTATTCTTGCTATGGACAGAGGGGTTGGTGGGCTACAGTCCATGGGGTTGCAAAGAGTTGGGCAGGACTGAGTGATTAACACACACACACACACATGCACACACACACATTCTATTGCCTTTCAAATTGAGTATGAAACATCTATGTGTAGAAGTCAGGAACTCACAGTGGGATCAGGACTCGAACACAGAAAACATGGAGGAGCAGTTGCTACTGCCAAGATCTTTATTACTTTCTTGCCTGGTCACACAGCTAGATTGCATGACCCAGCCATCCATGCAATTAGATAATAGTCACATGACTAAGTTCAAGCCAAAGTAGTTTGAGAGGATATGATATGGCTCTTCTACCATATCCTTTTTCTTCCTAAGGCTCCAAGGGTGGTATAACCATAAAATGGAAAAAACCAATGTCCTGTAATCATTTTAAGGAGCAAAACCACCCACAAATCATGCCTGCTTTGAAGAGTCACACAATCAAAGAATAAACGTGTGTGCTTGAAATAGTTTATATTATTAGAAACATATAAATCATATGCATATATAATTTTATATATAAAATTGTGTGTGTGTGTGTGTGCATGTGTACTCAGTCATGTTTGACTCCTTTTAGCCCACCAGGCTTCTTGGCCCATGGAATTTTCCAGGCAAGAATACTGGAGTAGATTGCTCTTTCCTTCTCCAGGAGATCTCCCCAACCCAGGGGTTGAACTCATGTCTCTTGCATCTCCTGCATTGGCAAGCGGTGTCCTACCACTAGTCCACCTGGGAAGCCCCAATAAAATTGCATGTCAATATATTAATACATTGACTTTAATAAGCATTAACATATGTATTAATAAATATTTATATAAATAGCTAAATTTTAGCGCATATTATCTATGTGTCAAAGCAGTTAAATCTATACCACCTAATATGGGAATTAACATTTTCAAGCGCAGTACTGCTTTAACAAAAACTGATAAAATATGTGGCAATGAAGGACTGATTGGGCTCACAGCAGGTAGTTCAGAAATAGATTTTACAGTCTGCAAAGATGGAGGCATGTTAGGTAGAACTGTCACCTTCAATCACTTGGAAAGAAGATCAAAGGCATACTGAGTCTATTGCTCTGGAAGGAGCAGATGGAATGTGTTACAATACCAGTACTTATTGGTCGTTTCTTGCTGCTTATAGGAAGTCATTACAAGCAAAAGTTTGCAAATAGAAACTAAAGAATTTCGGGACTGAAGTAGCCAATTTCTTATAGATTACAAAGAACAGGAGAAAATTTAAAGAAGGCCTATTAAAACTACTCACTTAAAAAAAAGGAACTCAGCCTTGTGGCAAAGAGAGATTTTTATATATCTACCCAAGCCTTCTATTTCAGATAGCCTCAAGGTAAGTGCCATTAATTTAGGAGAAAGGGACGCATGTACAAAGAAGAAAAGAAATATGGAGGATGCATCTAGGGAAAAGCTTAGGACATTGTTGCTGCTATCTAGAACTCCCTAGAAGCAAATAGATCAAAAGTCTACTAAGTTTTTAAGAGAATTGCATTGCCAGGGAAAACACAAGCCTGACCTAAAGATGCCTTTAACCGCTCAAGTCATAAAACATCCCAGGGGCTCAAAACTTGCACCAGCAGCAAGCAGGCTACAAAAGCTCCATATGGGCGCCTGAGTGCACTTAAGATATAGCCAAGAGGGAAATAGGCTAGGAAGAGCATCCCAGAGGGAGTTCTTCCCAGAGAACAAAAGGAGGATATGATGATTCTAGTCAAGGAACTTTCGTCACTGCCAGGCATCTTCACTGCCTGTTCCCAATATCCCATCATGGCAATGGACCAGACTGATGACTGCTTTATAGCTTTCTCTTTTTGAATGTAAGTTTTTATTGTGATTATCCTACCGCTATTCCACTAATGCATATTGGGTGTGTCTAGAGGTTGCTAACCATGAGTGATTCTATACCGCAGGGTGTTACTGAACCAGGTTCATTCGCCTGATAAACAGCAAACCAAACGCTGAGATGCTGAGGTTTGTGGCAGAGAAGAGTTTATTCACAAGGCAGTCAAATGAGGAGACAGGAAATCAAGCCTCAGATCCAACTGCCTGAAGGCAAGGGGTTGGGAATATTTATGGGATAAAGAAGCAGGATGGTCTTAAGCATGGGGAAGGGTAATGGGAGGTAGAGAAAAGGTGAGGTAATTGGTGTTCCATGCAGGTGTACCTGAGCTACATGCCCCTTCATGGCTGTTACTGCTGCTAAGTCGCTTCAGTCGTGTCCGACTCTGTGTGACCCCATAGATGGCAGCCCACCAGGCTCCCCAATCCCTGGGATTCTCCAGGCAAGAATACTGGAGTGGGTTGCCATTGCCTTCTCCACAAAAATGGAGGTGTTTTGTATTATCTGAGGGTGGAGTTTTTGACTCTGTGACATCAAAAGGTTATTCATCATTGTGCTGGCCCAGTTTTAGTGTCAGTTGTATAAACCAGTCTTAGCTGACTTAAACTGAACAAGAGCTGACTCCAGGTTCCTGAAAAAACTATTTAAGCCCCCATTACTATAGCTACCCATGTGTTGAAGGCAATGTCTATGGGGTGGTTAAGAAATCTTACAACCTAGGCTACCTGAGGCTTGGAGGGTATGCAATTAAAGAAAGAAAAAAAAAGAAAAGAAACAAAATAACTAAGGTGCATACAATCAGTGAAGGCAGTTTACAAGCTAGGGAGTTTTTTTTTTAACAATCAGTTTCCTAATCTGTTGTTCTTTCAGACAGGGTCAACAAATTCTGCTGGTAAACAGCTGTTACCCATATGGGGCACAGTTTCAAGGGGACATTTTGCAACATCTGGAGACATTTTTTTGGAGTCACAACTGGTGAGGCTGGAGGTAGCCACTGGCATCAGTGGGTAGAGGCCATGTATGGTGCTAAACTTGGATGGCATCACTAACTCGGTGGACATGAGTTTGAGCAAATTCATAAGATGGTGAAGGAGAGGAAAGGCTGGTATCTTGCAATCCACAGGGTTGCAAAGAGTCAGACATGAGTGAGCAACTGAACAGCAACGAAATTGTGCTAAACATTACACAGGGCAAGTGCTACATGAAGAACACCCAAACCATCTGCCTTCGTGAATTTTCCCTTTTGGATTTAGGTGAGGTTATATGGCTAGTTTCTACCCAGCGGAGCAGAAGTGATGTGTTTTGTGGCTGATGATTTCAAGTGAGCAGGTGGGTCTCCTGCTACACGGGCTGTATAGACGTAACTCTAAATGATGATGGAGCCACAAAATGAAAAGGGCCTGGGTGTTTCATTCATCACCCACTGACCAGAACATCACCTTTGAATGAGCATTGATATAGTCTATGTCTGTTTACTATGGTAATCCTGCCTGTCTTTATTAAGATGGTGCTTTAGAGGTTATATTTTAAAGAAAATAATTTGTGAATGTTTAAAACATCATTGCCTGCTCGTTAGCCACTTTTTCTCTATTCACTTGTGTGTCTTGTATTCAAATAAATGTCTAATGTACTCAGAACTGTAAAATGTCTATCTCCATGTGCAAGAAGAAAAGAGCATTGCCCAACTTTAAGGGATCCACAGTCTGTTGGGAAAATTAGATACTTAAAATAATATCTAACGATACAAGATAGAGAGTTCAGGAAGTACTTGCTTTGGAATGCCATTGGTTTGTCCCCATAGCTTCTACATCCAATGGTAGTTATAAACTTAAATGCAGGCCATAACTTTGACATATTAAATATAACCATTTTCTCCCTCATTCCACATCTATGAAAGAAGGGGAAATTCCATGAAACAATAAAGAAGAGAAAATCAGAGAGGAGAGAATCTGCTGCTTCCTTGGGGAGGACCTATTCAAAGGCAATCTCTTTTGAGAGATTTGCCTTCTCACCTAAAACGATGGGGACAGGGAACCATGCTGGGTACTCGCTAAAGAACTATCATGGGCTGAAGTTCTGAAGAGGCAATATTTCCAAACTCTGAGAATATGAGTATCTCGGAGTAAAGAGGACGCAGTTAGGAAGAAACATGAACCATTGCTACCCAGCCAATAATCAATGAAACAAAAACAACAAGAAAACAAAAAGAAGCAGAAAACTGGTATTATTAATATTTTGCAGTTTTTAACAAGTCCCATGTATTAGGCACTTAAGGCAAGCTAAGCACTCTGCTCAGTCATTTTAAACATCTTATTTAAACCCCAATAACCCTGGTGGCTCAGACAATAAAGAATCTGCCTGCAATGCAGAAGACCTGGGTTTGACCCCTGCATCAGGAATATCCCCTGGAGAAGGAAATTGCTACCCAATCCAGTATTCTTGCCAGGAGAATCCCATGGACAGAGGAGCCTGGCAGGTAAAAGTTCACGGGTTGCAAAGAGTCAGACAAAACTGAACGACCATCACCATTATTATTTGGGGCTTCCCAGGTGGAACTAGTGGTAAAGAACCCGCCTGCCAATGCAGATGTAAGAGATGCAAGATTCGATCCCTGGGTCAGGAAGAGTCCCCTGGAGGAGGGCATGGCAACCCACTCTAGTATTCTTGCCTGGGAAATCCCATGGACAGAGAAGCCTAGTGAGTTACAGTCCATGGGGTCGAAAAGAGTCAGATACAACTGAAGTAACTTAGCATGCATACACCATTATTATCTCGTATTCATTTCACAAAATGAGAAAACTGAAGATCAGGAAACAAAAATGTTATGTCCAAAGTGATTCACCCAACAGAATATATTGCTGGAAGTCAAAGAGACTTCTCTGAATCTAGAAATATTGTTTAAATTAATCTTCATGAAACGGTTTCTTTACAATGTTGTGTTGGTTTCTGCTGTACAATTAAGTGAATCAGCTATGTATGTACATATATTCCCTCTTTTTTAGATTTCCTTCCCATTTAGGTCACCCCAGAGCACTAAGTAGTGCCTGGAGACATGTTGACCATGTGGTCAAGCTCTGGTGGTTTGAAACTTGTCTTCAAATAGAGGCCAGTTAGCAGAAAGTGCAGCATCATGGATGGACTAAAGTGGTTGATACGAATGGATCAGAATCTGTGTCTGTTGGCTATTACTGCATAACAAAGTACCACTTAGTGACTTAAAAATATTATATTAACTTTTGTTTTGCTCAGACTCTTGTGGGAAGGATATTAGGAAAGGCTCAGATGGGCAGTTGGAACCATGCGGCATCAGCTGGTGGCCAGGCCTGGAGGAACCACAGCCAAGGTCTCTTCATCTACACACCTGGTGCCTTGGTGCTTCTTGGCATCTCTCTCTCTCTCTCTCTCTCACCACATTGCATTTCCACCCTAGCCTGGAGCCTCAGGGTAGACACAAATCTTGCAAGATTGCTGGCTTCCATGAAGGAGACATATGAAGCTTCCAGGACAGCTAAGGGCTATGCTCAAGAAATAAGCACAGAATCACTTGCACCATATCTATTTGTCAAGGTAGTACAGAAGATGCCTAGATTTAAGTTGGTGGAGGCATAAACCCCACCTCTTGGTGCAGGCCTGGCCAGGTCACACAGCAGGGGAGCATAAGCAATGGGAGACAATGTGGCCGCCATCTTTGTCAAAGACAACCTGCCCCACAGGCAGGCAGTCTAAGAGGCAGTGTGACAGGACACACAGGAAACAGGACAGGAAGATTATCAGACTAAAAAGAAAGCTTTTCCAACCAAAGACACCTTCCATCCAGCAGCACCAAGACAATGCCATAATAACTCACCACAGAGGAAGAGATAGAATAAGGGTAGTTTTTTAAAAGGAGAAGTGGTTCTTAAAGATTAGAAGATATGTGTTTCAAAAAGTGGGCTTGAGTGAAGCCATTTGAATGCACTGATTGTTTATATTAGCACTCACATACCAAACCCTATTTTAGGTGTTGGGGATACAAAGATTATAAAGCACAATTTCTGACTTCAAGAAGTTCAGTCTTAAGGAAGCAACATGAGCCCTTTTAATCAATATTTTCTATCACCACCTAGTCAAGGCTCAAATTGTGAAAACAGAGAAAGAGGAAGCAAAAAGGAATCAGGACAAAGAGCACTTTTGCCTCACAAAATCAAAATTAGGGGGAGAAGAAGGTGCTGATTCTTTGCTGAATTGAGGTCACTTATTAAGTCATCTGAATTAAATATAAACATATATATTTTTGCAAAATCGGGGATGGGCAATATATGGTGTTTACTCTTCCTGTCCCTAGTACATCAGAGCACCATGTCCTCCTGAGGTCACAGGTTGCTTTAATGTCTTTTTTAATACTGCATTCCAGGCAGCCACTGCCAGTCTATCAGGTTACCAAGAGGTGACCTGCTCACCATCATGTTGGAGTGAAGGATTCTCATTTAATATTTTTGAGTCTACCCTTCTGAGTTGACAACTGAACACATCTTAAGACAAGCTGTCATTCAGTTAGCGTGTTATCCTTATGTAAATCACCTGGGGATCTTTGATAAATTATATTATCCAGATGCGCCACACACCGATTAAATACAAATCTCTAGGAATAATCATATCTATATAGGGTTAACTTATATATGTGCATGCATGCTAAGTTGCTTCAGTTGTGTCCAACTCTGCAACCCTAAGGGTTATAGCCCACCAAGCTCCTCTGTCCATGGGGATTCTCCACGCAAGAACACTGGAGTGGGTTGTCATGCTTTCCTCCAGGGGATCTTCCCGACCCAGGATCTAACTCGTGTCTCCCGCATCTCCTGCATTGCAGGTGGATTCTTTACCCAACGGGCTACCTGGTAAGCCCAATATACATATATATATATATGTGTGTGTGTGTGTATACATGCAGCCAAGGTTGTGATCCTTTTTGCCTAAACAAGAAATGCTTCTTTGAACTTCTGGTACAAAGACACTATTCATACAGCAGGCTCCCAAAGGAAGATATTTACTGATTAAGACATTTTCAGATGACTGGGTTATATTCCCAGTAGGTTTAAACTTCCATCCGATATCCAGATTTAGTATATTTCATACTTATTTCCATGTTTATATGCTGATAAAACCTCTGAATTAATCAATACATTACTATCACAATTTGTTGTTCTTAATCTTGTTGATTTTTCATTTTACGTTCAGCAAACAAGGGCAGCAAGGAGTTTTTAAATATAATAATAATGGAGAAAGGAGTATATGGTTGCTTTGTTTTTCCTCTGGCACACTTGAAATATTGACATTATTGGAAAAAGTCACCGAAACAAAAAAACACCAGAGGTAATAAAAAATGCCCCCATTAGAAAGGAGTTTATCACATCAAAATTAATGATTTTCAGCCAGTAACAATGCCAGTCTTTGGTTGTCAAGTTAACTCAATTTCAATTTAACTGAGCCACTCTATCATCCAAATCAGAGTAACAGACAGAGATGAATTAGGCGATTTCAGAGGCTGCGTATACTATGTGCCCAGGGTAAGAATTAATCCTGGGGAATGCTTTTATTTCTTCATATTTTCTCTCTCATGCTTCTCTATTCCCTCTCTTTTTCTCTGTCATGCTTCTTTAAGAATTGTCTTTCTTAATTGCAGTGATGATGATATCATCAAATTTCTTTTATTCAATGGCTGTGATACTAATTTTCTTTTTCTCCCTTTGTAAAAAGTAGAGTGATACCATACTTTCAAGGGAACTATTATGTGGTCTCTGTCCCATCTAATGTTATAATCTTTTCTCCTGCATTGTTAAATCCATGGCTATTTTAATAGATATAATATCTCTATTTAATTCTCCATGACATTACCAGCTTCAAGTCAGTATGCAAAAATGGTTCCATGTTTTCCTTTTGTGTGTATGAGAGAGTAAAATAGAACTAAAGGTTTCACACAAAGCTCCAATTGGCATTAACTGGGACATTGACTCAGCAATCATTTCCTGAAAGCATAAACATCAAGGTACCCTCTCAGGCTGAAGAGATACAAAGATGGATGTGACATGATTTCTATACTCAAGAGTAAGTCTAATAGCATTTACTCAGATAAGGGCCATAAAGTCAAAGGATAGCGAGACTGACTAGTTGTTGAAGACTCACTTCTTCCCACTTCCTAGTTAGTTACGTCAAAGTCTGGTTGTGAGGCCATTTCCTTCACCATTGTGTACACATGCAGCCGTGTCTTTTCTTCACAACCATACAGTAAACATCTTTCAGAACAGTCTAGTTTCTTCCTGCAATTTTAACAAATTTTGGAGTCATCATGTGGCTCACCAGACAGAATTGCATTTGAGAAAATTTTAGTAGTGTAGGAGCAAAAAATAAGTGCAATGTCAGAAACCCAGCTTTGATCCCTGGGTTGAGAAGATCCTCAAGAGAAGGAAGTCAATCTATTCCAGTACTCTTGCCTGGGAAATCCCAGGGATAGAGGAGCCTAGTGGGTTACAGTCCATGGGTCACAAAGAGCCAGACATGACTTAGTGACTAAACAAAAACAAGGTGATAAAGTTGATCCCAAGATTATGTAAGGAACTGAATATTTATTTCAAAGTATTAAAAAAAATCAATGTTAGACTGCAGTTACTAAGAAAACCAGTTAATTCCCTACAGAAAAATAAAGCTGTAACCTTTGGGGTCATCTTGTCTACCATAGAGAAATCTACAAGTCAATATGTAGGTTCATAGTATTTGCATTTAATTAATTTCAATAAGTAACAAATTCAAACACCAGTGTATTTTCCTAGAGAATGAGATAATTCTTGGGTGGGCCTATTACACGATGAAGCAGCATAACTTTCAGTGGACATATTACATACACTTTTGCCTTCTTCCAAGTTTTGAAAACTTTTTGTTAACAAATATAAAGTCTAGTTATAGTGGTAGTTAGGATATAAATATGTTGAAGTAGAAACCCTGTCTTCTATGTTTTGAATATTCCTTGATGTATACATGTAATAACATTAAATAAGTATCTGATAAGGACTTCACAGGTGGCACTAGTGGTAAAGAACCCAGCTGCCTATCCAGGAGATGTAAAAAGATGCAGATTCAATCCCTGGGTCAGGAAGATCCCTTGAAGGAGGGCATGGCAATCCTCTCCAGTATTCTTTCCTGGTGAATTCCATGTACAGCCTGGTGGGCTACAGTCCATAGGGTAGCAAAGAGTCAGAGATGACTGAAGTGACTTAACACACACACACACACACACACACACACATACACACACATGCAATATCTAACAACGGCTTTCCTTGCTAGTTTTTGAGCATAAAGAGATAATATAGGAAAAGTCTTTTCTCTGGAAATGTTCACACGTCATTGGATATACTCAATACATTTCTTGTTGGTTGTTGAAAAAGACGCATACTCTATTTATCCAAATATTTAAGAGATTAGATTCTAGCTGCCTGAAATGGAGTCCGTATGGCTCTGTGATCTTGGCAAGAAAGACAAAAATAATAATATACTCACAAAATATGTATAATTATTTAATGAGTTAATACTTTAAAAAGAGCCTAGCACACAGTAAGTGTACAATAAGTTTTAGCTAGCTTTATTATTACTACAATACACTATTGCAAACTGCTTAATGGAACTTTATAGATGAAACATGGACCTAAAGAATAGTATTAAATGAAGGAAGTCAGAGAAAAGCAAACATTGTATGATATCGTTTATATGTACAATCTAAAAAATAGTACAAAGGAACAAAGCAGAAAAAGACAGACACAGAAAACAAACTTATGCTTACCAAATTGGGAAGGGGGGATAAACAGGAAATAGGAAATTAACAAATGCTCAATACTATATATAAAATAAACAACAAGAAATTACTGTATGGTACAGGGAACTGCATTCAATATCTTGTAATAACCTATAGTGGAATAAGATAGAAAAAAGAATATAGACATATATATGTGTGGGCTTCCCTGGTGGCTCAAATGATAAAGAATCCACAATGCAGGAGACATGGGTTCAGTCCCTGGGTCGAGAAGATTCTCTTGGAGAAGAGAATGGTTCCCCACTCCAGTATTCTTGCATAGAAAATTCCATAGACAGAGGAGCCTGGTGGGCTACAGTCCATGGGGTCTCAGAGAGTCAGATATGACTGAATCACTAATAGTTTCACTTTTCTTTTTCATATATATGCATAACAACTAGTTTGATATAGTTGTACACCTGAAACTAACAAAACATTGTAAATCTACATTTCAATTTGACAAAAAGACAAAACTTGCCCAATCCTAAAATCTTAACAAGAAACCAACACAATATCTAGTAAATGGAAAATACTCAGTAAAATGTAGTGAGTAGATGAATAAATGAATGAATATTGAATTTATTGTAAAGTCTACAGACAAAGTGACCGATTTCTCCTTACTTCCATATGACAACAGTTTCCCAATGTAGATAGTATGCAATAGTTAAAACTTTACCATGACTTTTCTAAATTTCTTTAGCCATTACTTCAGTAGGTTAGTTTAACACAACTAGCATACCCGTAGACCTAGCATCCTATGACTTGCAAAAAATTACTGAAAATTGAGTTCCAAACAAATTACTGAGCTGAGACTTAATTATAAGAAGTAGAGATACCGAGTAAAATTGTTCCCTAAACATTATTTACTTTTCAGCCCATTGTTTATAACCTTCTTATCCTTCTTCCAATTATCAGCAGAAACCACATTGTCTCAAACAATCCATTTGGCTTTCAAATTACAGAAGCTTGAGTCTGCAGAGCTTATTTTGCTCTAAATGGGGGTGCGTTCTACTGTAAATACATCCTAAAGAATTGAAAACATTCTTTGATTCCAGGTCTTTTTTCTCCCTCCTAGGTTTGTCAAACCACTGAATTGTCAGTGGTGATGCTAAGGCTGAACACACCCAATGAAATGACCACTGCTTTTAAGTCAGAAAACACTAAAACTTGATTTTCAGGAAGGACAGTTCAAATCTTTGGCATTTAGGATTTTTCCCATTACATCTACACAGAAGTGCCTAAATCCGAGTTTCTGATCTGAACGCTATAATGGGAAAGAGATTATATTTATTTCTAGCAACTCCTACGTAGATGAAACCCTTTCTTATTGCCCCTAGAAGATCTTAAAACCTCCAATATTGTGTATATTACACTAATTTTGTATTAACTTACATGTTTGTTTCTTTTACGAGACAATGAGATTCTGGAGTATAAAATCCTACCTGTTTTTGTAACTACAAATGTTAAAGTAGTGCCCAGCACACATTAGGCATTTAATAAATGTTTCCTATGCACTCATAACTTCATTTCCCCTTTTTCTCTAGTTCATATCCTCTAAGACTTCTAGCAGTACTCTTTGCTTTGCCCTGTAAACTCAGGTCTGATCTACCCACCTCCAGATTGGCCCAAGGCTACTTTTTATCTCAATCCATCTTTATTTATTAATTTTTTAATTGGCAGAATATTGCTTTACAATATTGTGCTGGTTTCTGCCCTACAACAATGCAAATCAATCATATATATATCTATATCCCCTCCCTGTTGAGCCTCCCTCCCCTCTCCCATCCCACCCCTGTAGGTCAGCACAGAGCACCAGGTTGGGCTCCCTGTGTTATATACAGCTTCCCAATAGTTACCTATTTTACACGATAGTATATATATATGTCAATGTTACTTTCTCAATTCATTCCACTCTTTCTTTTCCCTGTTGTCTTTTTCATGCCTTAGTTTGGAAAGGCTTCTTTCCCTTGTGACTTATTTGAAACCTTTTTACTCTTTTAACATTTGTTTAAGCTTTGCTCTACCTGAGGCAATTGGTCCTCCCTCTTATCTCCCTAAGTGCTTACAGTGATCCCACCATGAGCTGCCTCTGCTGCCTTTAATTGTTCCACATGTGCTGATGATATGCTCGGCCATGATGTCTTCTTTTCTTTGTATGCTCCATAATGCCCAGTGCTATATACAGAATAAGAGCTCAAAAAAACTTTTTTTTCAAATTGAGTTTGCTCACATCTCATAAACTAATCTCTTCCAGTGATGGCAATTGAAAGTGCTTTCTGTAAAATTCAAACCTTAAGCATCAGTATGCCTAGAATATTTGATCACAGCAATAAAGCCAGTAATAGATTCTTTTAGTAACCAATTCAAAAATTTTAACTCATGGCTCAATTATAAAACAAAACTAAGAATACTGCTGTTTTAAAAAATCTGTTCCTCCACCCCTTTCCTCCTACCCAGGGTTATCTCGTTGCTAAGGTGTACTTAGTACGAAAGTTAATCTGTTTCTCTTTTTTTTTTAATTTTTCAGCTTTTTTAAATTTAGAAGAATAGAATACTGTTTAGATGCTATTTAAAAGACATAAATCACATTGCTATGCTTTTCAAAGAGAGAGAAAATTGATTGATAGATCCCTTGTCTCCTCTGAAATCTTCCTTATCTCCTGTCTAATTCATTTATGTAAACACCACCTTCCTTTTCTTCCTGACTTTCCCCTCTCTATCTTCTGGCCCCCTCTCTGCAAAGTTTGAAAGATATAATTGTTTTCAAAAGTCTTATCTTCCTTGGAGCAAACCTAACCCCAATGAGAGATTTTTGACCCACAGAGGCTTAGTATATATAAATTAAAAAATAAGATTAAGCGGAAAGTAAAAAAGACTAACCTACGTGGAACAACTGTTCACCAATGACTTCCTGCATGTTTTTTTTTAGACCCCACAATTGATACGAGAGTAACTACTCATCAGAAACTAAAGGAGAGCATATAACTTCATCTCACTGGCAATGTAAGAGGTCTTCAAGCCATAGCTATGAAACAGCAGACATATTTCAGTGATATGCATGTTCGGACCACAGTATATACCAGTTGTGGTCCCTCTGTAATGGAAATGGAAATATAAAACCATTAACAATTTACTGTCTTCAAATTAAGTTAAAAATGAGCCTTGTCACATTTAAATATCAACTCATAAATGCATGATCGTGCCTAGATGAGAATAAACACTTCTAGGGCAGACTGCTGCTGGTTACTCTACCAGCTGCTGGTGGTTATGCTATCACATAAAGTTGTGACAATGTTCATTCCTGATTTGATTTATATAGCACCTCTCTTTCAGAAAGCTCAAGGGCACATGCACTTTGATATATCTCATGGAACCTTACTGTGTCTACATTGGAAAATTTCACAGTTGCTGGAACAAAAATACCTCAGCTGTAAAATGCTGGTCTCTAATTTAAAGATGAATATCTTCTCTTAGAGACTTATAGGATGGCAAATAAATGGCCAGAACTACAGATCAGTAGAGGTGGAAAAAATAACTCATCATATTATTAATGTTGAGATTTACATTTTAATGTTATAAACCGATGATCAAACTTTGTATATACAATTTATTTCAATACATTTGTCTTTTACCTTTTACATTAAAATTAAAAATTATTTACAAACCAGTATTACAGTATCACTGTTTTTCATATTTGTCTGTATATTTACCCTTACCAGTGAGTTTTATAGTATCATATGCTTTCATGTTGGTGCTTAATACTATTTGTTCAAACCTGAAGAACTCACTTTGTCTACATTTATGAATAAGAAAGTGCTAAAATAAACAGCCTGTCTTTAAACCTCAAGGAACTAGAAAAATAAGAAGGAAACAAGTGCAAAGTTAGGGAAGGAAGGAAACAAAAATCACAAAAGACATAAATGAGATAGACTATAAAAGCAATATTTAAAAAGTCACTGAATTAAAGAGTTGGCTTTTTGAAGAGACAAAAAAAAAAAAAAATGACAAACCTTAAGCTATACCAACTAAAAAAGAAAGCGATAAAAGACCAAATAAATAAAATTTTATAAAGAAGGAAACTTTACAACTGATGTGACAGAAATAAAAGCATTCAAAAGGACTACCATGAACAATTATATGCCAACAAATTAGATAACCTAAAAGAGAAAAAGTGGACAAATACCTAGAAATATACAACTGACCTGGACTGAATCATGAAGAAATGGAAAACTGAACACATCAATAACAAATAAGAACTTTGAATTAATAATTAAAAGCCTCCCAACAACAACAACAATGGCAACCACTACTTCAGGATCAGAAGGTTCCACTGGTGAAGAAGGCACCAAACATTTAACGAAGAATTAGCAACAATCCTTATTAGAGAGTCAAACTCATTTTACTAGGTCAGCATTACCCTCATAGCAAAGCCAATAAGGACACTCTAAGAAAACACAAGTAAGACCATTACAGACCAATATCCTTGATACACATAAGTGCAGCCAATCTCAAAAAAATACTAGCTAAGCCAAATAGAACATTTAAAAAATCATACACCATGATCAAGTGGGATTTATTTCTAGGAGGGAAGAATTGTTTGACATATGAAAATTGGTAAGTGCTATCTATAATATTAACATAATTAAGAATAAAGATCCTACGATTATCTCAATAGAGGCAAAAAAATAGCATTTGACTAACTCACACTTTTATAATAGAAACACTCAACAAAGGAGATGTAGATGGAATTTATCTCAACATAATAAAGGCCACGTAAAACAAGTCCACAATTCGCATTACACTCAATGATGACATGCTGAAGACTTCCTCAGAAATCTGGATCAAATCACGGATGTCCACTGTTGCTGCTGCTGCTGCTGCTAAGTCACTTCTGTCGTGTCCGACTCTGTGCAACCCCATAGACAGCAGCCCACCAGGCTCCCCCATCCCTGGGATTCTTCAGGCAAGAACACTGGAGCGGGTTGCCATTTCCTTCTCCAGTGCATGAAAGTGAAAAGTGAACGTGGAAAGTGAAAGTGGAAAGTGAAAGTGAAGTCACTCAGTCGGTCCGACTCCTAGCGATTCCATGGACTGCAGCCTACCAGGCTCCTCCATCCATGGGACTTTCTAGGCAAGAGTAGTGGAGTGGGGTGCCATTCTATTCAATATAGTGCACTGGAATTTCTAACCACAGTAATTAGGCAAGATCAAGAAATGAAAGGCACCCAAATCAGAAGAGAAGAAATAAAATTATCTCTGTTTGCAGATAACACACTTTTATACATGGAAAACCCAAAACATTACACACACACACACCTTTTAGAACAAATAAACAAATTCAGTAAAATTGCGGGATACAAGATCAACATACAAACATCAGTTTTATGTCTACACAATAACAATAATCTATCCAAGAAGGAAATGAAGAAAACAATTCTATTTATCATAGTCTCAGAAAGAATGAAATACCCAGGAATAAATTTAACCAAGGTGTTAAAAGGTCTGTATGCTGAAAACTATGAAACATTGATAAAATAAATTAAAGAAACTTGAATAAATGAGAATACATCTGACATTCATGGACTGGAGTATATATTACTATTAAAATGCCCATGCTACCCAGAGTGATCTAAAGATTCAATACTATCCCAAATCAAAATCCCAATGACATTATTCTCAGGCAAAGAAAAAACCAATCCAAAAATCCATGTGGTATCACAAAAGACCACAAATAGACCAAGTAAGTCTTGAGAAACAAAAGCAGAACTGGGCCATCACACTTCTTCCATTTCAAAATACATAACAAAGCTACAGGAAAGGCCAGTTATCACTCCAGTCCCCAAGAAAGGTAATGGCAAAGAATGTTCAAGCCACTATGCAATTGCACTCATCCCACATGCTAGCAAAGTAATGCTCAAAGTTCTCCAAACTAGGCTTCAACAGTATGTGAACTGAGAACTTCCAGATGTTCAAGCTGGATTTAGAAAAGCCAGAGGAACCAGAGATCAAATTGCCAACATCCATTGGATCATAGAAAAAGCAAGAGAATTATTGAAAAAACCATCTACTTCTGCTTCATTGACTATGTTAAAGCCTTTGTCTGTGTGGATCACAATAAACTGTGGAAAATTCTGAAAGAAATGGGAATACAAGACCACCTTACCTGCCTCCTGAGAAACCTGTATGCAGGTCAAGAAGCAACAATTAGAACCAGACATGGAACAACAGACTGGTTCCAAATTGGGAAATGAGTACTTCAAGGCTGTATATTGTCACCCTGCTTATTTAACTCCTATGCAGAGTACATCATGCAAAATGCTGGGCTGGATGAAGCACAAACTGGAATCAGGATTGCTGGGAGAAATAGCAATAACCACAGATATGCAGATGACATCATCCTTATGGCAAAAAGCAAAGAGGAACTAGATTCTCTCGATGAAAGTGAAAGGAGAGTGAAAAACCTGGCTTAAAACTCAACATTCAAAAATCGAAGATCATGGCATCCAGTCCCATCATTTCATGGCAAATCGATGGGGAAATAATGGAAACAGTGACAGACTTTATTTTCTTGGGCTCCAACATCCCTGCAGATATTAATTCCAGCTTTAAAATTAAAAGATGCTTGCTCGTAAGCCAGTCACAGAAGGCCAAATATTGCATGATTCCACTTTGGTATCCAAAATAGACAGATTCATAGAAGGAAGAATAGATTGGGATTTTCCAGAAGCTGGGAGGAAAAGAAAATAAGATAATATTGTTCAACATGTATAAAGTCTCAGTCATGCAAGAATGAATAAGTTCTAGAAATTGCCTGTACAACTTTCTGCCTATAGTTGACAATATAGCAATGAGCACTTAAACATTTGTTAGCAAAGTAGATCTCATGTCAAGTGTTAATACGTACACACCCATATATACACACAACCCAAAACAAAGAGACACAAGGAAAATTTTGGAGGTGATGATTTTGTGGGTATAGGCATACGTCCAAACACATCAAATTATGTACATTAAATATGTGTAGCTTTTTTTTTATTAAAGGCAGTTTTAGAAATAATGATATGTCCAAACACATCAAATTATGTACATTAAATATTTGTAGCTTTTTTAAAATTAAAGGCAGTTTTAGAAATAATGAAAATAATAAGCTTTATAAACAGAGGGCCTCACAGGTTATGTTGCTCGTTCTGTTGGAATTGTATTCCTTTTCTCACACTCTCTAGCTGAATGGACAAAATACTTTATATGTTTCAACTTCATCTCCTCGTGTGTAAAGTGGTCAGGGTGATAGTTCACTGTATTTCCTCGAAGAGTCAGTGAGATAATGTATGCAAAGCACTTACCCATGTGCCTAAGAAGTATTAAGTATGCAGTGAAGGCTGGCCTTTGTTGTTATTTCTGGTTATGCAGGGTGCTGAGACACAGGAGACTGCCACGAGCTTTCTTGAGTGTTAGGCAAGCAGATCACATCTATACTTACAGCTGCATAGTTCGCTAGTCAAAGAATTTGGGCAGCAGTACCTAGAATATATGATCTAGGCCATGAGGCAAACACCTCTTACTCTACGAAATCTTCCCTCACAGCCCTCTGGATGCGTGAAAACATGCCCTAAGCCTTCCTCCTCTGCTTCCCAGTGGCACTGGTACCCACACTTCGCACCAGGCAAAGCCTCAGCTATCAGTGCCTCTCTGGTTTATCACCTCTTCTCTCACCTCTATAAAGCACCACAGATGTATCTCTATCTTTGAACTTAGAATGTGCTGTGCTCTGGTTTAGAGGTGAGGTGAGATACTTCCTCTCCAAAGGCTTATTTTTTAAAACTTAGGCTTCTATTTTTAATTGGAAGATAAATTTGCACCATTTGAAACTTTCCAGATGCCTTTATTATATATGGCCTGTCTTGGTCTTCACCTTGGGCTCACTCATTTTCAAAGTCAAAGGCAGCAGATGGGTGATCCCAGCAATGGTGTCTTCACTTCCTTTCCCAAATCCCCCAGGCTATATGTTCTGCATTTCCTTGTGTAGACTGGAGCTCCTGAGACTGTTGCCTAGAAATACAGGGGTGGCTCTAAAGTATTTAAAACATAACAAGAAAATTCCACTCTTTGATTTGAGAAAAGATTGCCACGAAGGCAAAATGAAAGGATAGTGGGAATATTGAAAAGAGACAGGCTGTAAGTTAGGGAAGAAGTACCAAAGTAAAAAATAAAATGATGCAAGATATTATTATTTCAGCTTTGACCTAGCTTCATATGACAACTCTCAAAAAAGAATACTAATGTAAGACAGTAGAAGTAGTTGAAGAACTTCAAATATTTTCTATTTCTTTGTAGAATGGTTGCAAAAGGAAAATTACTTTTGATTATATAGCTCTGTCAGAATTTACTTTCTTATTTGGGGGTTGATACTTATATCACATTCAAAGTCTGGCAGCATGAGGATTTCTGAAGCTTGCACAAAAGAATAAAGGTGTTTAGATATAATCTCCTAAAATAACAGAGAATTTTGTCAGATACAAGCACTTTGACTACATAGTGGGCTCTATACTGGAATATGCAGTTGGGGGGCTCTTAGAAGGGAAAATGTATTGTGATTGCAGGTCAAAGTAAAATTGAATTACTGTGCTGTGAGGGAAACAAGTCTTCCTCTTACCCCTCCTCTTACATCATATTTCTTGGCTCTGTGACAGTTTAAAGACAAAAGTGATTTGTTTTGATTCCACAAGCTTATTTCAAAAGTTGTGTCCAACCATTTAAAGCCCAACTCATGAATACTAACTATGCAGAAAATAGTTTAAATACTATTGTGACCTTACTCTCTTAATAATGGGGATTGAAGAGTATAATTTAGAGCACTTCCTACAGTATCACTTAACCTTTGAGTCTTTCTAACGTCCAGGTCTGATCATTCTCTACTGGGCTGGATGCCCATTAAAGATCCACTCCCTATACCCTGTAAGGCCTGGTTCCCAGCTTGGATTAGAACAGAAACTACACCACTGACTCTGACCCAACAATAGTCTCTAGCTCACCCAGCAGTCTTGAGACTTGTCTACCTTCCTAATTACATGAAACAATTTCTTATAATAAATCTCCTTATGTAGATGCACATCCTGCTGGCTTTGTTTCTCTGAAGAATCCTAATTATCCCCTCTTTCGGGTAATAACGGAACATGTTGTCTATAGGGGCACAGTTCCTAACACCCTGACTTGGATCTGTTTGGGTCAAGAACGTGAACATTTTTTGGTAAAATAACTTATTAATCCTTTTCTTCAGGTTTAAAAAGAAAAGGTTTTTGTTTTTTCTTAAAAAATAAAACCACTAAACAGAACTATCAAAGTTCTATGCTCTGTATGAAAAGGAGTATCACATTACTCCGTGGTCATCTTTTGAGCACAAAACCAGCCCTTTGTGGTTTCTTAGAAGGACAAATGTAGCCACCAGCAGTTAGTAAGGGGGACTATACAATATTTTTTTTTTCCTGTTGCTTGCCTCATATTTACAAAGGAAACTTAGAAAAAATCTCTGTGAGACAGAATGTGTTTTATGTGTGATTGTGGGGGTAGTTGGTTCAACACATATTATATGTACATGTTTGCACAATCTCCTCCTTGCTTTCCCACGAACCTCAGTTTCTCAGCCTATGCCTTAAATACATATTTGTTAATGAATACTTTTCAGTTCTTCTCCAAAATCTGTGTCGAGGTCTCATAATCATAAATTGCCCCCCTCAGAGTTTTATAAAATAGTGTTTAGATATATAGTGTTAGATAAAATTGTGCTTCTTTATTTCCATAACAAGATTCTTAAAACCTGTGTCTTAAAATCTTAAAACCAAAAAGATGCACAATCAGAAGCAGGAGATCCCCCAAAGAAGAAGAAAGATAGTTTCAGCTTTCTCTACTGTAAACCCAAAGCCTATGACAACTTTGACCATTCTCTCTCTAGCCGTCACTCACAAGACCTCAGCACACTGACACAGAGTCAGCGTCACCTCTCTGCAGATTTCTGTGAGTGAACAAGCCAACTTCAAAAAAAGCCAGCTTTTAAATGGTGAGTATCATAAGTTAGAAGACATAGAGGACCTGATCATATTATCATACCCCTAAACCTGCTTTGTAGCTGGAAGCTAGACAGTTCTGAGCAAACTCTTTTCCCCTCAATAATCCTGTATCCTTGTTGGCCCTTTGGTGCAGGCAGAAGGAGCCTTGTAATGGTAGAGAGAGGCCTGGACTCCAGTCCCAAAGCTCCTACAACATTAAGCAAAAGAGTAAATCAAAATAGTGATTTTTAAAAATCATAGCATATTCCTTTCTTTAAATAAAACCTTACACCAAAATTCAAAATATAAAACAGATAAAAGTGGCACCTCACTGAAGAATTGCCCATAGGCCTTAGGACAATTGCTCCAAATAATTAAAGCATAGTTTGTAAACCAATGGTCTTGATTTAGAGAGGACCCTGATCTAGCTTCAAAGCCTTTGCATATAATATAAATTCCTGGGCTCTCATGCAGATCATCGGACTCAGAACCTCAGAAAACCATACTTTCCACAAGCCCCTGGATGATGCTTAAGGTTCCCAGTTGGCTGATATGAATTAGCATTTGAAACTACTACAGTTGAATCTGTCTAAACAATCAGCGCCACTAAATAACTTATGATTCCTTCCCCACCGTACCAGAGTACTTTTACTAGCTTCAAGTTGCCATACTGAAAACAAATGACTTGTAAATTGTGCAACATTCCACCTGGGTTAGACATGCTTTTGTGATAATAGGCAAATAATGAATTATTTGCAAAAACTTTCTATCCCTAAGCTCCTTGCAAAAGTGTCTTCTTTTACCATCAGAAGCTTCTTGCTGATTCTTTCAAATGATGCTATCTCTCCTGAAAGACTAAAAAGGGCCACAAAAATGCATCCCACAAATAAATATAGGTGATGTACCTCCTGAGACCTAATCCAGGAATGGTTTCCAGGGTATTATGAATTATTCATTTGGGGAAAGACTGAAACCAAAAACATCACACAGTGCCAACAGTCAAAAAGAAAGTAATACATGTACAGAAAGTGGTATGATTCTTTGTCTATTAGAAACATTGAATGAAGCATTCAACTCACAGCTACTGTGACTTTTCCTGTTTATTGTCATTATTAACAGAAACAGGTTAAGACACTTTCAGATTCTTTAGGTCTGACAAATTGTTTAGACAAGGAAAATTTGTGTGTATGTAACGCTGTATATTGTCACCCTGCTTATTTAACTTATATGCAGAGTACATCATGAGAAACGCTGGACTGGAAGAAACACAAGCTGGAATCAAGATTGCCAGGAGAAATACCAATAACCTCAGATATGCAGACGACACCACCCTTATGGCAGAAAGTGAAGAGGAGCTAAAAAGCCTCTTGATGAAACTGAAAGAAGAGAGCAAAAAAGTTGGCTTAAAGCTCAACATTCAGAAAACAAAGATCATGGCATCAGGTCCCATCACTTCATGGGAAATAGATGAGGAAACAGTGGAAACAGTGTCAGACTTTATTTTTGGGGGCTCCAAAATCACTGCAGATGGTGACTGCAGCCATGAAATTAAAAGATGCTTGCTCCTTGGAAGAAAAGTTATGACCAACCTAGATAGTATATTCAAAAGCAGAGACATTACTTTGCCGACTAAGGTCCGTCTAGTCAAGGCTATGGTTTTTCCTGTGGTCATGTATGGATGTGAGATGTATGAATGTGAGAGTTGGACTGTGAAGAAGCCTGAGCACTGAAGAATTGATGCTTTTGAACTGTGGTGTTGGAGAAGACTCCTGAGAGTCCCTTGGACTGCAAGGAGATCCAACCAGTCCATTCTGAAGGAGATTGACCATGGGATTTCTTTGGAAGGAATGATGCTAAAGCTGAAACTCCAGTACTTTGGCCACCTTGTGCGAAGAGTTGACTCATTGGAAAAGACTCTGATGCTGGGAGGTATTGGGGGCAGGAGGAGAAGGGGACGACCGAGGATGAGATGGCTGGATGGCATCACAGACTTGATGAACGTGAGTCTGAGTGAACTCCGGGAGTTGGTGATGAACAGGGAGGCCTGGCGTGCTGCGATTCATGGGGTCGCAAAGAGTCGGACATGACTGAGTGACTGAACTGAACTGAACTGAATAAATGCAAAAATATGCTGTAGCTACCTTTAATTTAAAGAGAGGGACATGTTTTGACTCTACAGTAGTAATTCTCTATTTTTAGCTTGCATCGAGATCACCTGGAGGACTTGTTAAAGCCCATATTGCCAAGCTCAACCTAGAGTTTCTGCTACTCTAAATCCTAAAAAGGGCCTGAGACTTTGCCTTTCTAACAAGTGATGCTGATACTGTTCATCCAGAAGTGCACCTCATGAGAAATGTCCCTTGTAGCCAAGGCCAAAGGCTATGATTGCAGAGGAATGGTCCTTAAGATTTTTCAAGTATGCATTAACAGCCCCATTCTGAGCGAAAACTGGTTCATAACACAAACAAACAAACAAACAAAACAAACCCACTTTCAAACGCCCCAAGTCTATTGAGACATATGGTGTAATGACCAGATTATTTTCTGTTGCAAAACTGAAAAAACTCATACGTCTTGATGCAGTACAAGTAATTTATTGTCTTAAGTAATTGGGAATCCAAGACAGGTGGTTTCAAGGCACAGCACAATATGGTCCGAGATTTCACTCGTGTCTCCTGTGACAGACATCTCTTCAAGAGGCAAAAGAGAAGGCATCTCACAGCTCATAATCCACCAGGAAGAGAGCACTGTCTCCCGGTATCCTCGAATGAAATCACGCTGTAGGTCTCTGTTGGCATCCTGGTAATGCCCTAAATTTTAGACCAATCACTAAACAGAGTGAGCAGGCACAGGATTGGCCAGCCTTTGGTCACATGCTCATATAGTGGCTGCGAGAAAATTGAAGGCTTTGCATGAAGGTGCCCCTGAAGTATAGGTAGGGGTAGTCGGCACCACGACAGGAAAACATTCAGTTCAGTTGCTCAGTCGTGTCCGACTCTTTGCAACCCCATGAATTGCAGCACGCCAGGCCTCCCTGTTCATCACCAACTCCCGGAGTTCACTCAGACTCACGTCCATCGAGTCCGTGATGCCATCCAGCCATCTCATCCTCGGTCGTCCCCTTCTCCT
>SJYX01023740.1:506403-520948 GCA_006410675.1 Oreotragus oreotragus
TCAAGTATTCTTTGCCAAAGGTAACTGGGTTGGAATAGGGGTTACAAAGCATTCCTTTTGCTTCATATGGTTAAAACATTATTGACTGCCTCCCATGTTCCAGGCAAAGTATTATTTTTTGAGTTAGTAGGAAACAGAGAAGGTAAACAAATAGGAAAGCAAATACTCAAGCTTTCTGCTCCCATCAAAACGTTACAAGGACAGATTTTTTTAGGATAGTTTCTCAACTGTAGCAATTTTACCGAAAATTGATATTAATAACCACCATAACTAATGAGTAATAATTTCAATTATGCTATCACTGTGTGCCAAGCACTGCTTCAGGATTGGGAGTATATGATTATATTTAATTCTCATCAGAGAATTGAGATAATTCACTCATGGTTGTATTGATAACTGACAGCTGGGATTCCATTCTCTGTCTTTCTTTGGAATAATGGTCTCTATACTGTGCCCTTTTTTAAAAAAAAAAATATTAATCTTTATGTATTTGCTTCTGCAGCATCTTAGTTGTGGCACTTGGGATCTTTGATCTTGTTGCTCGTTAGTAATAACATGTGGGATCTAATTTCCCAACCAGGAATTGAACCTGGGCCCCCCTGCAGTTGAAGTGCAGATTCTTAGCCACTGGACCACCAGGGAAGTCCCTACTGTGCCATTTAAAAAAAAAAAAATTTGTTTTTTGAGAAAGTTGAAGTTCTGCGAGGTAAACAAGATCAGTGGGTTTCAATGCCCTCAAAGCCTGAGAGTTCTGATCTTGCATAACAACCCTGGGGTGAAGGCCCACATGTTCTAACTCCCAGTTAAGGACTGCCACCTCAGCTCCCCGAGAGGATTCTAATATCAAATTCCCTGCGTGTCAGAACTAGGCTTGGCACTGTCCATAAAGAGAGCACCTCCCTTGCAGAGGAGTATAGCCCAATAAATGAATCCCAGGAAGTCTTCCCCTAGTACAATTTATGCTTTTTCAAATTAGCAATTTTAAATTGGTAGGCTGTACAGATTTCTGGGGATCCTTACAGAACAAAAGGGACAGGAAGTGTGTGTGGGCCTTGAGAATGCTTTATAATTCCACATAAAGTTTTGCTTATGAATGAAGAGAGAAGCAATTTGCTCAGAGGTCACCAACTATGAGCTTCCCTTGTGGCTCAGCTAGTAAAGAATCTGCCTGTAATGCAGGAGACCTGGGTTCAATCTCTGGGTTGAGAAGATCCCCTGGAGAAGGGAAAGGCTACCCACTCCAGTATTCTGGCCTATAGAATTCCATGGACTATACAGTCCACGGGGTCAAAAAGAGTTGGACACGAATGAGCGACTTTCATTCACCACCTATAACACCAGCCCTCTTGGCACATAAGCCCTTTGTTTATTTCTCCAGAGCAGCACTCCCCAGCTGTTTTGTTACCAGGGACCAATTTAATTGAAGACAATTTTTCACAGCCTGAGGGTGAGGGGCGTGGTTTGGGGATGATTCAGGCACATTATATTTATTGTGCACTTTATTTCTAATCTAATGCGGCTGCCTATCTGACAGGACATACAGGTCTGTGACCAGGAGGTTGGAGATCCCTGCTATAGCACACCAGTGTTCCTCTTGAGTCTTGACATATGCCATCCCCCTTGCCAAAAGTGTTCAACTCCTCAACCTCATGCTCCCCTGCAACTCACTCTCAGAAGGAAAGCTGCATCATGCCCACCAAGTCATCAATGTCACCTCCTAATGGTAGCCCTTCTGACTGCTCTGAGGAGGCCAAATCCCCTTACTCTTGATTCATATAGTCTCCGTTCATTGACTTTGGGGTACATCTATTTTTAATTCCTTCCTTGTATTAGGCACAGTTCTTTGCATCAGGAACACGATATGTAACAAACAAGGTCTCTCCTCTTAATATGATAATATTTTCCGTTGTGCTGTTATTAAAAGTGGGGTCCAGCTGCTTACCCCTCTGAAGCTACTCTAAAGAGGCAAAGTTGGTGGAAAAGAATGTTTATTTTAGAGGCCAGCAATGTGTTGAGCAGTCAGGGCAGACTCCTGTCCAAAGGTCAATTCCCCCACCCACCCCCTGCCTGCCCCACGGACTATAAAAAAAAACCAAACAAACAAACATACAAAAAAAATAAATAAAAATTAGAGCAGAAAAAAAAAAAAAGATTATTTGGGAAAAAAAAAAAAGTGGGCAAGAGCTTTTATGGATGGAGGGAGGGGGCTGCATACAGTCAACTCTGACAGTCGTCTTGAAATTGGTCACAGTGTGGTCTGCGCAGCATCAAGTTTATTGCTGTAAGTACAGTTAGTCTTCATTCTGCTGCTGCTGCTGCTAAGTCACTTCAGTCGTGTCCGACTCTGTGTGACCCCATAGACGGCAGCCCACCAGGCTCCCCCATCCCGGGGATTCTCCAGGCAAGAATACTGGAGTGGGTTGCCATTTCCTTCTCCAATGCATGAAAGAGAAAAGTGAAAGCGAAGTCGCTTAGTCTGTCCGACTGTTAGCGACCCCATGGACTGCAGCCCACCAGGCTACTCTGTCCATTGGATTTTCCAGGCAAGAGTACTGGGGTGGGGTGCCATTACCTTCCCCGGTCTTCATTCTAGGGTCTGTTAGTTTCCATTTCGTGGAGGCCAGTTCTTGGAATTGTGGCAGACAGCTCATGTCGTGGCTATAGTACCATCATCATATAGTTAACTCCTTCCACCTGCTGGGAGTTTTTTAGTATCTCCAAGACAGCTCACAGGATATATGGTTCAGAATATTATCTGTAGCTCTTGAGGAGGAACCTCACTTGAATTTGCTTACTGATTAAGTTATTATTATTTTTCCTATTTGACTACTTTCCTTTGCTTCTGTATTTTCTCACTTCTCCAATGAAACTTTTGGCTAAAGTTCTTCTACAAGCAAAAGGCAAGCAGACTGGGATCACATATATACAGTACTGTATATAAAATAGATAACTAATAAGAACCTATTGTATACCATAGGAAACATGACTGAATAGTCTGTAATAACCTATATGGGGAAAGAATCTAAAAGTGGATATATGTATAACTGATTTGCTTTGCTGTACAGCAGACCCACAACACTGTAAATCAACTATACTTCAATAATTCTTTTTTTTTTTTTTTAAGGCAAGTGGAGGATGGGGACAGGGGGTGGGGTAAGGACCATAGAGTCCTAGCTCTGTTTCAGTGCTAAGCTGAATAATGAATAATTTGGCTTCTTGAGTGGCACTCGTGGTGAAGAATCCGCCTGCCAATGACACAAGAGACGCAGATTTGATCCCTGGGTTGGGGAGATCCCCTGGAGTGGGCACTGGCACTGTACTCCAGTATCCCTGTCTGGAAAATTCCCTGGGCAGAGGAGCCTGGCAGGCTACAGTCAGTGAGGCCACAAAAATTCAGACACAACTGGGCAACTGAGCATGGATCATTCTAAGAGGCATAGATGTGAAGAACAGACATGTAGACACTGGGAGGGAAGAGAAGGGTGGGATGAACTGGGAGATTAGGATTGACATATATAAACTACCATGGATAAAATAGATACCTAGTGGTAAGCTTCTGTACAGTACAGGGAGCTTTGTGATTACCTGGAGAGATGGGATGAGGGTGGGGTGGAACAGAGGTCCAAGAGGAAGGGAATCTATGTATACACTTGGCTGATTCACTTTGTACAGCAGAAACTAACACGACATTGTAAAGCAATTATACTCCAATAAAATCATGTCTTGTGCTTACACTAATATTACATGAAGTTAATAAAATAAGGTAATGTGTTGGGGCATCACTATGTTCTTAGTTTAAGTGGAGTCATAGTGAAAGCCTCCCTGAGGAAGTAATGGTTGATGGAGAGCTGAAACATGAGAACACAGCAATGGGAAGAACTGAAGTGAACCCAGGAGGGAAAAATCAGGCGTAAAGGCCCTGATAGGAGTAGAGGAACTACTGAGGCACCTTTGAGGCAGAGAAAAAAGGAATAGCTAGTCGACGTAGAGCATGGAACTATGGGAGGCTGTGGGTGGAGGTTGAGCCCAGATGACTTTTATTGTTTATCGGAAATGGAACCATGGTTTTATTCTGGGAGTGGTAGAAAGTCAGCGGAAAGTTTTAAATAAGATTACTTGACCTTATGAACATTTTAAGAAGTCATTGACAGCAGAGAGCATAGTTTGAAGGGCAACAGTGAGACAGTAAGACCCATTAGGAGTAGTTCCATTCAAGTTTTTAATCAAGTTAAGAGACAGTGGCTCTGCTTGGAATATAACAGTATACATGAAAGCAAGCACTGGAAATTGGGATGTAATTTGGAAATTGAATCAACAGAACTTCCTAATGCCTTAAAACAGGGGTCCCAACCTACATAATCTAATGCCTGATGATCTGAGATGGGGCTGATGTAATAATAATAGAAATAAAACGTACAACAAATGTAATGTACTTGAATCATCCTGAAGCCATTCCCCTACTACCCCCGAATCTGTGGAGAAATGGTCTTCCAGGACTAGTCCCTGAAAAGATGTGAAAGGGTAAAATAAAGGAATCTAAATTCTTTGGGTTTTGGTGTGAGCACAGGTGTTGCCATTTTCTAAGATGGGGAATATCTAGGGAAGAAGTTTTAGCTTGGTCAAAAAGAAATTGCAAATTCAGACTGAATTTTAAATCATTATAAATGGGCCCCAAAACATCTTTATTAATCAAAAGAGGAACCATTACAATCAACACATTTTTGCCAGCAAAAAATAAGTTTGTTTATTCCTTTAGTGTAAAAAGGCATGCTTCAGGATTTTATGAACTCTTGCAAAGCATTTCCTGGCTCATGCTGGTGTGGAAGCATTTTGCCTGCAAAAAGTTATTGAGGTGCCTGAAGAAGTGGTAGTTGGTTGGCAAGAGGGCAGGTGAATATGGCAGATGAGGCAAAACATGGTAGCCCAATTCGTTCAACTTTGGAAGCATTGGTTGTGCAACATGAGGTCAGGTGTTGTCTTAGGGAAGAACTGGGCTCATTCTATTGACTAATGCTGGCTGCAGGCATTGCAGTTTTCAGTGCAACTCATTGATTTGCTGAGCATTCTTCTCATATGTCATGGTTTCGTCAGGATTCAGAAAGCTGTAGTGGATCATAACCATCAGCCGGCCGTCAAGCAGTGCCCATGACGTTTTTTTGGTATGAGATTGGCTTTGGGAAATGCTTTCAAGCTTCTTCTCAGTCTAGCCACTGAGTTGGTCATCTCCAGTTGTCATATAAAATCCACTTTTAGTCAAACATCACAATCCAATTGACAAATGGTTTGTTGTTGTTACATACCATAAGAGAAGACAACACTTCAAAAAAGATTTGTTTTTTGATTTTTCAACCAACTCGTGAGGAACGCACTTATCAAGCTTTGTCACCTTTCCAGTTTGCTGCAAATGTCTGACCCTCCATAGAGTGGTGATGCTGAAGTCTGGCAATTCTTTAAATAAGAGTCAGTTTGGATTATCCCCTCATTTGGTTGTTGTCAGCTTCCAAAAGTTGACCCTACACTCCTCATCTTTTTTTTTTTTTTAATTTCCCTTCACCTGAATTTTATTTCATTTTTTAAAAATTTATTTTAATTGAAGGGTAATTACTTTACGATATCATGATGGTTTTTGTCATATGTCTACATGAATCAGCCATGGATACACATTACACTCCTTATCTTTAAGGCTCTTGTCTCCTTTGTGAAACTTCTTGAGCCACCACTGAACTGTACGTTCATTAGCAGTTCCTGGGCCAATTGTGTTGATGTTGCAAGTTGTCTCTGCTGCTTTATGACCCATTTTGAAATCAAATTTAAAAATCACCTGAATTTGCTTTTTGTCTGACATCATTTCTATAGTCTAAATATAAAATAAACAAAGTAATAATTCATCAGCAAAAAAACAAAGTGAAAAATGTACATTAAAATCATGTATCATCCATGGGGTTGCAAAGAGTTGGACACGACTATGCACACATACATAGTATAACATGACATTTATTTAAGAATATATTCCAATATCAAACAGGAAAATTCAACAGAGTAAAAGTGCAGTTATTGTTGTACCAACCTAATAGGTGAAGGAGTAGGGGTCTTGGAAATCAATAGTTCTATTTTATATCTGTTCTGGGTGCCTGTTAAGATAGTCAAGTGGCAGGATCAAGTGAGCAATCGAGCCCTGAGATTGAGAGCAGTCGTGATGAGGGAAATTTGTTTGAATGTCAGCCTGCTTGATGACATTATAGCCCTGAAGTCTGATGAGTTCACTTAGTAAGAGAACAGTCATGAGTTCTAAGACTGAACCCTGAAGCACTCCAGAGTAAAAATTGAGCAGAGAACCAGCAAAGGATACAGAAAATAAGTGAGATAGGAAAAGAATAACCACCACAACAAAATACAGCGTATAGAGAGTATACGCTGTATATAGTGTTCTTGAACCTACATAAATGAAAATACCTTAAAGATTAAGAGAAACACCTGTAACTTTTATTGCAAACCCCTTAAATAATGATTCACTGTTTTGTAGATGAGAAAAAATGTACTTTGAAAATGAATCAGTACATGAGGCTCAGGGAGGGAGTCTACTTAAGGGCCCTAAAAGGGGATGAGTAATATGACACTATTTTTTTTTTTTTTTTAGTTTGAAGAATAAATAAATGCTTGAATAATTAATTATTTTCCTTGGAGATTGGTCAGCCCTGAGTAATGGACCTGCATGCAGGAGAAACATCTCTGAGCAGAGATCTGCACATCACAGAGAGATGAAGCTGACATAGTCTCATGCATGCAGACCCAAAGAGCAAACATTCCATGGTAGTTGGTCCAGACCTTTTTGTCTTTGCATCCTCTCCACTCACTGCCAGTTACTCCAGCTTTTACTTCCCTCTGCATTAGCCTGTGAATCACAGCCATATGAATCTTACCTGGAAAGTATGTGTATATGTAAAATACACATATGTGTACATCTAATATGCTTGTGTATATTACATGAATATGTATAATAGATTTACTATATCTTTTTGTATACTATATGTATACTTTAGGATGTGTATACATTTTAGATGTATATCTTGGAAATTATATATGTGTATATATCATGTATGATCTATGTATATATCTATGTACACATATTTTGTGTGTATATATATCTTACTTGGAAATTATACATGCTGTGCTGTGCTAAGTTGCTTCAGTCATGTCCAGCCCTTTGAGACCCCATGGACTGTAGCCCAGCAGGCTCCTCTGTCCATGGGATTCTCCAGGCAAGAATACTGGAGTGGGTTGCCATTTCATGCTCCAGGGTATCTTCCCGACCCAGGGATCGAACTCGCATCTCTTGTGTCTCCTGCATTGGCAGATGGATTCTTTACTACTAGCCCCAATATGTTTTTCAGTTCAGTTCAGTTGCTCAGTCATTCCGACTCTATGTGACCCCACGCACTGCAGCACACCAGGCCTTCCTGTCTATCACCAACTCCCAGACTTTACTCAAATTAAATGTCCATCAAGTCAGTGATGCCATCAAACCATCTCATCCTCTGTCATCTCCTTCTCCTCCCACCTTCAGTCTTCCCCAGCATCAAGCTCTTTTCAAATAAGTCAGTTCTTTGCATCAGGGGGCCAAAGTATTGGACATTAGTCTTCAGCATCAGTCCTTTCAATGAATATTCAGGTTTGATTTCCTTTAGGATGGACTGGTTGGATCTCCTTGCAGTCCAAGGGACTCTCTAGAGTCTTCTCCAACACCACAGTTCAAAAGCATCAAATCTTCTGTGCTCAGCTTTCTTTATAGTTCAACTTTCACATCCACACATGACTACTGAAAAAACCATGGCTTTGACTAGACAGATCTTTGTTGTATACATGTATTGTATTTCTATATAATATATGCTCTTTATATATATATGTATATGTATGTATTACAATACCTACATTGTGTTATACCTTTCTTCCTCACCTGATCAACCTATCTGCAATAGTAAGAATAATCGAAGTCCTTAATTATGATCTAGTGTTCTAAGTCCTTAATTATGAAGCCTATACTGTATCAGGCTTTGTTGGAAAATTCACAAACCATGAGCTCTTTCTGGCAAAGTAGTAGAGAAGTTACACAGATAATTTAATATGCATAGCTAGTTTAATTGTCTCCAAAATTAATATTCCTTTTCCATAATAACTTTCTTTAGGAATTAATCATCCAAATAATTCTCAGTACTCTGTTTTATTCCAGCTGACTTAGCCCTTCTCTTAATACTTCCAGATACCCACATAAAATTAAGTTAAAAAGCTTTTCTTTCCTTTCTTCCAGAAACTTACTAAGCATCAAGAGATTGGGAAAGATAATTTGTGAGTCATTCACATATTTGGTTGCTTTTTTCATTTTCATACTGGCTGCTGTCAGTTTTCACTCTCCAGATAAGCGTTATCCATGATTATATATATATGTATATGTATGTATTACAATACCTACATTGTGTTATACCTTTCTTCCTCACCTGATCAACCTATCTGCAATAGTAAGAATAATTGAAGTCCTTAATTATGATCTAGTGTTCTAAGTCCTTAATTATGAAGCCTATACTGTATCAGGCTTTGTTGGAAAATTCACAAACCATGAGCTCTTTCTGGCAAAGTAGTAGAGAAGTTACACAGATAATTTAATATGCATAGCTAGTTTAATTGTCTCCAAAATTAATATTCCTTTTCCATAATAACTTTCTTTAGGAATTAATCATCCAAATAATTCTCAGTACTCTGTTTTATTCCAGCTGACTTAGCCCTTCTCTTAATACTTCCAGATACCCACATAAAATTAAGTTAAAAAGCTTTTCTTTCCTTTCTTCCAGAAACTTACTAAGCATCAAGAGATTGGGAAAGATAATTTGTGAGTCATTCACATATTTGGTTGCTTTTTTCATTTTCATACTGGCTGCTGTCAGTTTTCACTCTCCAGATAAGCGTTATCCATGAAGACAAGAGTTTTTAAAATGAGGTTGCTTCACACTTGCTACACAATATTTGTATGAGTAACCATCCTGCTTCCATCAGGGATCATGGGCATTAAAACCATTCCCAGTAATCAGTAGATAGAAAATGCAAAACCAATACAGTATTGTAAAATAAAGTAAAAAAAAAACAAACCATAAATAATCCCTCCCAAAAATCTACAAATGAAACAAATCAAAGAGGACCTGAATAAATACAGTTTTATTTTTTTTAAAAATGCCATCCCTAAATGGCTGATTTTAAAAGAAATAATTATCTGATACTTTTTTGAAAATATGTTAAGGATTTAAAAAAATGTATCTAAGTGTCTTGAAAATACCTAACTCATCTTTTTTGTTGTTCGGTTGCTCAGTTGTATATGACTCTTTGCGACCCGTAGACTGCATCACACCAGGATTCCCTGTCCTTGACTGTCTCCCAGAGTTTGCTCAAACTCCTCTCCAAGTCAATGATGCCATTCAACCATCTCATCCTCTGTCACCCCCTTCTCCTTCTGCCCTCAGTCTCTCCCAGCATCAGGGTCTTTTCTAATGAGTCAGCTCTTTGCATCATGTGGCTGAAGTATTAGAGCTTCAGTTATCAGTCCTTCCAGTGAACACCCAGGACTGATCTCCTTTAGGATGGACTGGTTGGATCTCCTTGTAGTCCGAGAGAGTGTTCTCCAACACCACAGTTCAAAAGCATCAGTTCTTTGGTTCTCAGCATTCTTTATGGTCCAACTCTCACGTCTGTACATGCTACCAAAAAGAATAGCTTTAACTATATGTACCTTTGTCAGCAGAGTGATGTCTCTGCTTTTTAACATGCTGTGTAGGTTTTTCATAGCTTTTCTTTCAAGGAGTAAGCATCTGTTAATTTCATGGCTGCAGTCACTGTCCAGAATGATTCTGGAGCCCAAGAAAATAAAGTCTGTAACTGTTTACATTGTTTCCCCATCTATTTTCCATGAAGTAATGGAACCAGATGCCATGATCTTAGTTTTTTGAATGTTGAGTTTTAAGCCAGCCTTTCACTCTTATCTTTCACTTTCATCAAGAGGTTCTTTAGTTCCTCTTTGATTTCTGCCATAACTGTGGTGTCAGCTGCATATCTGAAATTACTGATATTTCTCCTGGCAATCTTGATTCCCGCTTGTGCTTCATACATCCTGGTGTTTCACATGATGTACTCTGCAAATAAATTGAATAAGCAAGGTGAAAACATATAGCCTCGACGTACTCCTTTCCCAGTTTGGAACCAGTCTATTGTTCCATGTCTGGTTCTAACTGGTGCTTCTCGACCTGTATACAGGCTTCTCAGGAGGCAGATAAGGTGGTCTGGTATTTCCACATCTTGAAGAATTTTCCATAGTTTGTTGTTATCCACACAGTCAAAGGCTTTAGTGTAGTCAATGAAGCAGAAGTAGATGTTTTTCTGGAATTCCCTTGCTTTTTCTATGATCCANAACCAGTCTATTGTTCCATGTCTGGTTCTAACTGGTGCTTCTCGACCTATATACAGGCTTCTCAGGAGGCAGATAAGGTGGTCTGGTATTTCCACATCTTGAAGAATTTTCCATAGTTTGTTGTTATCCACACAGTCAAAGGCTTTAGTGTAGTCAATGAAGCAGAAGTAGATGTTTTTCTGGAATTCCCTTGCTTTTTCTATGATCCAACAGATATTGGCAATTTGATTTCTGGTTCCTCTGCCTTTTCTAAATTTAGGTTGAACATACACAATTTCTCAGTTAATGTACTATTGGAGCCTAGCTTGAAGGATTTTGAGTATTACCTTGCCAGTGTGTGAACTAAGTACAACTGTGTGGTAGTTTGAACATTCTTTGGCATAGGCTGCAGTTCATGGGGTTGCTAAGAGTCAAACACGACTGAGCGACTTCACTTTGACTTTTCACTTTCATGCACTGGAGAAGGAAATGGCAACCCACTCCAGTATTCTTGCCTGGAGAATACCAGGGATGGGGGAGCCTGGTAGGCTGCTGTCTATGGGGTCGCATAGAGTCGGACACGACTGAAGCGACTTAGTAGCAGCAGCAGCAGCCCTTCTTTGAGATTGGAATGAAAACTGACCTTTTCCAGTCCTGTGGCCACTGCTGAGTTTTCCAAATTTTCTGGTGTATTGAGTGCAGCACTTTAACAGCATTATCTTTTAGGATTTGAAATAGCTCAGCTGGAATTCCATCATCTCCACTAGCTTTGTTCATAGTAATGCTTGAATAAGCCCCACTTGACTTCACACTCCAGAATGTCTGGCTTGAAGTTTACTTCATATTTGATAAGTAAAATTCTGTCAGTAAAGAAGATGCATTGTCTGTTGTTTTCTGTTGGAAAATAGTGTTCTCTTTCTTTCTTTTTTTTTTTCTGCAAGTATAATTAGATTAAACTTGTCTGAGCAGAAAAAAATAGATTCACAACAGCTTTTTATGAGGTTGTTTTCTGTTTGACAATTGTATGAAATGCTATAGAAATCAGACCTTTTGGTGTGGGGGGAGGTGGAATTAAAACCTCAAAGTAGATTAACCAAGTAGAGGAACTAAAATACTCATAGCTGGGCCTGGATGAAACTGAGAGCTTTCTTCCCATCTCCGAGTTTCTCTTCTATGTCATTTTCCATCGCAAGTACTCTTCCCATATGGTGGCATTTCTACTAAATTCCATAATCCCAGTGGAATGAATACCCCTCTTTCCTCAAATTTCCACCAAATTATTGGCATCTCCTTTGTTCCAATAGATTGGGCCACTTCTTGGTGGTCAAAAGTTTGGAACCTTCTGATAGTCCAAGCTATTACAATGTATTGATCACCTAAAATAGTAATGGAGAAAGATAGTTTGCTGAAAAAAAAAGTGGAAATTTTATTTTAAAAATATTCAGGGATTGTTGGTTTGGGTAGGACTTTGTTCCAATAGATTGGGCCACTTCTTGGTGGTCAAAAGTTTGGAACCTTCTGATAGTCCAAGCTATTACAATGTATTGATCACCTAAAATAGTAATGGAGAAAGATAGTTTGCTGAAAAAAAAGTGGAAATTTTATTTTAAAAACATTCAGGGATTGTTGGTTTGGGTAGGACTTTTTTTTTTCCGTGGATAAGCAAATGTTTGTAGTCTGTATGCATGTACATTTCATTTTTATTTGGGAAACACAAGAAAGCATATCTGTTTGATCCTCATGTCAATGCAGTTTGACACATTCTGAAACTGGGGTGTTTGCTGTTACCCTTAATGCAGTCATCAAAGGCCGCAAGGCAATGTAGTTAAGATCCTGGCTGCAGTCATACAGGTCCCGACTAGCTGTGTGACCTTGGACAAGTCACTTAACTTGTCTGAATCTCTAGATTCTTGCCTGTATAGGAAGTTAAGGGCAGTATCTGCTATAAAGTGTTGCTTTGAAGAATACAGGCCCTAGCAAATGTGTGTAGACCAGTGCCTGGCACAGACTCATGCTGAGAAAAATGCTTGATATATTATTACCATAAAGACTCTTTGAATGAAGCTGTAAAAAAAAAAAAAAAAAAATTAAACCACAAGCCTGACCTAATAGGCAGCCACTGAGAGGAGGCTCGATCATCAAGGCAAGACCTCTGAGATGAGCTGCATCCAGTCTTGGGAACAAGACTTCTTTTTCAATGATAGATTTCTACCAGAAAACCAAGAAAAAAAAAGTCTTTGGTTTCGTGTTTTTGTGGACAAATTATCTCAGACATCTAGGATGTGCACACTCAATGATTATATCGTATTTGCTTCATTGAAGTGACTTCAACTCTAAATGCTTTTTCCCATAGATCATACTCTTGCCTTCTGATAATATATTCATTTCCTGATTTAAACATAGCCTTACAGAAAAAGAGTGTAGCCGCCCTGCTTTTATTTACAAACCAAGATTCCACTTGTTTTCTGGGATTTGACTTTCCCCAAGTTCTATTTTTTTTTAAGCTCATAGTTTATTACCAAAAAGGTGTTATATATGAAATTGCATTTTAAGCAATAAGAACTTTAAAGATACTGACTCCATGTATGAAAATTAGGATTCAGAATTGGTGAGGAAATCCACAGTAGTTTTGTGGTAAGCATGTCTAAGGACTCGTGGAAACTTACTAAAAGGAACATACATTGAAGCATCTTCAAAAAACAAAACTATTAAATGCTATGAATAAGCTTTTATTATTGTCGGAAACCCAAGAATATCGAGTATTAGGGATTATTCTGTGAGGTTGGATTTTCCTCCAGTTTTACAGACATATAATTGATAGACTATATGATAGAACTGATAGAATTATATAAGGCATCTAGCATAATGACTTGACTTAAATATATTGTGAAATAATTGATAGACTATATGATAGAATTGATAGAATTGATAGAATTATATAAGGCATCTAGCATAATGACTTGACTTAAATATATTGTGAAATAAATTTACCACAGTAACTTCTGTTAATATCATTATCTCCTAGGAATATGAAAACAAAAAAATAAATAAAACAAATATTTTTCCTTGTTTTGAGAACTCTTAGGCTCTGCTCTCAATAACTGTCAGTTAGTTACATTGGATTCTAGTGTTAAGTATAGTCATCATGTTGTATATTACATCTATAGTACTTATTTGTCTTATAACTAGAAGTTTGTACCTTCTGACCACCTTCATCCAAATCCTATTTACCTATCTTCCACCTCTGATAACCTCAAATCTGATATTTTTTTTTTACAAGTTTAACAGGGTCTATCCATGTTATCTCAAATGGCAAGGTTTCATCTTTTATAGCTGAGTAGTCGTCCACTCTACATAGAGTCCGCAACTCCTTTACCCATTTATCTGTCAATGGATACTTGGCTCCTATGTCTTCCCCATAAATGATGCTGCTACAACTATGGAGGTGCAGATGCTTTCCACATAGTATTTTCATTTTCTTTGCATATATTCCCAGAAGTAGAAATGCTGGATCTATTTTTAATTTTCTGAGGGACACTTATGCTGTTTACCATAGTGCCTGCACCAGTACACAATCCCATCTGCAGTGCACACAGGTTTCCTTTTCTCTACATACTTGCCAGAATTTGTTATTTTGACTGATACTTCTCTAGTGATAGTGATTTCAGCACGTTTTCATGTACCTTTTGGCCACTTGTATATCTTCTTTGGAAAAATGACTATTCAGGGCTTTCGCCCATTTAAAAAATTGGATTATTTCTTGGTTTGCTGTTGACTTCTGTATATGTTCTGGATATTAATCTCTTGTCAGATTCATGATCTGCAGCTATGTTTTCCCATTCCTTTGGTTATCTTTTTTTTCTCATTGATCATCTATTTTGCTCTGCAGAACCTTTTATCTTGATATAGTCCCAGTTGTTTAATTCTTATTTTGTTGCTTACACTTTAGGGGTCATATCCAAAAAAGGATTGCCAGGACGCATGTTGATAATATTTTTGTTGGGTTTTATTCTAGGGGTTTTATGGTTTCTGGACTTATGTTTAATTCTTTAATACATTTTGAATTAATTTTTGTGAGTGGTATAATTACCAAATTCAGACTTAAATTGAAGAAAGTAG